>MU389899.1:0-18721 GCA_022578765.1 Xylaria sp. FL0933
TTTTTAGTTTATTTAATTTAAAAATTATTATTATTTTTGTTTTTTTAAACTTTATTAAATAATATTTTAATAAAAAGCTAGCTGCGTATAATATAACTATTTTTTTATTAAAATAAGTCCGCAGGTTTTAAAAAATTTATTAAGTAATAAATTTTTTTTTAAAGTTTTTTAAAAAGCTAGCGTTTATATTAATATTATTATATTTTTCTTGCTTATAAATATATTAATTTTAAATTTTTAATAACTATTATATATTAATTTTTAGTTAATATATTAATTAAATCTACTAATAATATTAAAAAAAATTATTTTATTAAAAAAGCTGCTTTATTTTTAAAAATAATTACGCTTGCTAGTTTATTTTTTATTTTATTTAATAAAAAAATCGCCGTTATTTTAAAAACCGGTTTATATATTATCTTAGTTTATTTACTTAAGCTTTAAAATATTTTTAAGTTTTTTAAAACTTTCGCGAGTATTTTTTTTTAGCTGCTTTTTTAAATTTTAATTATTTTATTAATAAGTGTTTTTTTTTTAAGTTTAAGCTATATTATTATAGTTTTTTCGGTTTAAAACTTTTTATAAACTTGTTTTATTTTTTTTTCTGCTTTTTTAACCTTTATAAATTATTAAATAAATATTTAATAGTTTTTATTTAATATTTTTTAAGCGCTATTTTATTTATTATTTTTATAAATTGTTTAATGAATTAATTAAAAACTATATTTAGTTTATTAATTTTGCGTAAAATATTTATATTTATAATACTTGTTATTATTTTAGTTATTTTTTTTTTATTTAGTTTTAACTAGTTTTATTTTTTTATTTTATAGTTATAGTTTTTTAAGTTTATATTTATATTAACGGTTATTTAAATAACTTTATAATTAAAGCTTAACTATTTAAAGTTTTTTTAATATATTACCGCTAAATTATTAATAGTTTATATTAAATTTATTATTAAGTTTTTTTATTTTTAATAAGTTTTAATTATTTTATTTTATAGAGCAATTAATATTAAGTTTTAATTTACCGTAAATTTTAAAATTCTTTTAGCTTTTTAATTTTTATAACTTTTTAGGTTTTATAAAAAATAATATAAATTAAAGTTTTTTATAAATATATATTATTTAATTAATCGGCTTTTATTTTTAATAATTTAAATAAAGCTTTATTATTATTATTTTTTTAATTTAATAAATAAATTAATTATATAATTATTGTTTAGTTTTTATTACTTATTATTATTTTTATTTAGTTTTTTTTATATTTTTTAGTTAATAATTTTATTATTATTTTTTTATTTATATATAAAGCGGCTTTTTTTTTATTTAAATTATTTAATATTTATATTTTTTTAAGCAGTAAATATTATTATATTTATTAACTAAGGGTTTTTAAATCGTTAAATAATTAAAGTTATTATTTAATAATGTTTTCGCTACGTTATTTTTAAAGCTTATTATATTTTAAAAAATAATATTATATTTTATTATATAAATAAAAAAATAGTTTTATTAAAACTATTTATATATTGTTTTTTTGCCGATAAATTAATGCTATTTAATTTAACGAAAATTAAAGTTAATAATATTTAAATTTTATTATTTAAAATTATTTTATTAATTACTATTAATTTTTTTATGTTTTAAAAACTTTTAAGTTATAAAACGTATATTATTTTTAGTTTTTTTTTTGTTTTGTTTTTTTTTATATAATTTATTTTACGCGGTATAATTATTATTATAATTAATATATATTTTTTTAGCTCTTGTTTTTTTAACCGGGCATTTATTTTTATTATTTTTATACTTTAAAGCTGCGTAATAATTATATTTAATATTTTTTAAACAAAATTTAATTATATATTTATATTTATAATAATTAAAGCATTAAATAATCTTAAGTTTTTTTATAAAAAGCTTATAATTAAATAGTTAAGCTTTTTATATAAAGTTATTATTATATATTATTTTAACTGTTTATATATTATTAACGTAAACTATAATAGCTATAAATTTTATTTTTTTATTTTTAAGTATTATTTTTTTATATTATATAATTTTTAAGTGTTTATTATATAATACTTTTAATAAGTTTTTATTTATATATATTTTATATATTTATTTTATTAAAACGTTTTTTATAATAATTATTATATTTTTGTTTTATAGCTTTATTTTATTGCCGAACGCTTTAATAATTTATTTTTTATTGTTTATATTTTTTAAAACCGCGTTTTTAAATATAATAATAATATCGCTATTATTAAACTTTTTAGCTGCAATTATATTACTGCTTATTAAAGCTATAATTATAGCTTTAATAATATTTATTAGTGTTTTTTTTTTAAGTGTTTTTTTATTTTAACTAAGATTTTTTTAGTTTTTTTTACTAGTATTATTTTATTAATATAACTTAATTATATAGCTATAATTATTTAAGCTTAATTTTTTATTAAGTTTATTATTATATTTATAATCGAGGCTTATTTAATTATTTTTTATATAGTTTTATCGAGGTTATAATATATAATTAGCTTATTAAAGTTTATTTGTTTTGCTGTTTTATTAATTATATTAACTTATTTTTTTAAAGAGCGTACTAGCTGCTTTTTTTTTACGTTTTTTTAAAAAAAAAGTTTTTTTTCCGCTTTATTATTTATTAATAACTGCAGTATAAATTTAATTAATTTATCGACTATTTTAAATAAACTTTTATATTTATTAACTATATATTTTTTATTAAAGCGTAGCTAGGTCGTAGTTATATTAATAATAAATTATAATTAATTTTACGTTATATTTTTTATAAATAAGTCGTTAATTATTATTCGCGTATTATTTACTTTATTTATTATTTATAACATTAATGCGATTTTTTTATTAGGTGTAAATAATGCTTTTAAATTTAATAGTCGTAATTATTTAATAATAAAATTTAAATCCGTGAAATTTTTTATTAAATTCTCGGTTTTTTTATTTATATTTAAAAATTATTAATTTATTAATAAAACATTAAAAATTTAACAAAGTTTTTAACAATAATTATTAATTATAAATAAATTTTATCGGTTAAACATATTATAATAAATAATATAAGCTATTATAATAATTTAAAAATATAATAATTAAAATTATTAATTATATTAAAAAAACTAACTATTAAAAATTTTTTAAAATATTTAATTTATATAATAAATTATAATAAAAATAAATAATAATTAATTATTATTAATATTAATAAATAAATAATTATATTATTAGTTAATAAAGTATTATATTATTATTTTTTCGATTTTTTAATAATATATATAAATTTATTATATAACTTTAAAACGAGTTTTTAATAAAAGTTTATAATAATAAATAATTTTTTAGCTATTTATAATTTTATAAATAATAAAATTAAAGTTTATTAAATTAATATATTATTAATATATTAAAAAAGTTATTAATGAAAATAATAATAAAATTATAATAAAAATAATAAAAAAATAATAAATAATAACAAAAAAAATTAATATTATTAATATTAAATTAATTATTTATATAATAATAATAAAACTTAAAAGTTTTATAATTTATTTAAATTTTTTTTAGTTTTATATTTACGTAAAAAAATAATATTTATTTATTACTGCTTAAATATTAGTTTTTTCTAACTTTTTTAAAAGCTATTAAAAAAGCAGTAAAACGTGAATTTTTAATAATTAAATATTTAAAAAAAAAACTTTAAAATTAATATTTTTTTAAAGCTTTTATAAAAACTAAAAAATTATTAAAGCTTTAATATTAAAAAATTATTAAAAAAAAAATTTTAGTTTAGTTTTAATTTTTAATTAATTAATATAATAAATAATTTTATAATTATTAATAATATTTTAAAAAAAACTATATTTATATAAACTAAATATTTATTGTTATTATAATTATTAATTTATTAAAAACTTTTAACCGAGCTATTATTAATAAATATTATAATTAAATTTTTAGATTTTTTTTTATTATTATTTTATTATTTAAAAGTGTTTAATAAACTATATTTTAAGCGTAAGTTTTTTTATAAATAATAATAATAAAAAAATTAAATTTATATTATATTTTTATTATTTTTTAAAGCTTGTTTTTTTAAAATATTAAATTTTTAAGTTTTATTATATTTTTAAAAAATATTATTATTATTATATATAAAAATAAATCTAGAGATTATTAAAAAATAATATAAGCAGTATTTTTATTTTTTTATAAAAATTACAATTTTTAAAAAAATTTAATATTTATAAATAAAAATTTTAAATAATATAAAATAAATAAATAAAAATTATATTTATAATAAAAGTATAGTTTATTATATAATTTTAAAAAATATTATAAACACTTTTTAATTAATATTATTAAAAATATTAAAAATTAAGCTTAAAAATAATTATTATATTTTTTAATATTTTTTTAAATATTATTAATAATTTAATATTATTAAATAAAATATTAATAAAGCTTAATATTTATTAAAATTTAGTTTATTTAATAAATATAAAAGTTTTTATTAAATTATTAGCTAATATTTTATTTATTAAAATATAATAAATATTAATTTTATTAATTTTTTATATTTTTTAAATAAATTAAAATTTAATAAAAATATATTTTATTTATTAATAATATTTAAAGTTTTTTATAGTTATAATAATTTTTATATTATTACCGAAAATAATTATAAGTTTATAGCTAAAGGATTTTTAAGAATTTAATTATAACTTTATAAATTTAAGTGTTATTATTAAATAATTACGACTATTAAATTTAAGAGTATTATTTATACTTAGTAAAAAAGTTATATCGATGCTATAAATAATAAACAAGGCAAATAATATACGAATAATAATTAATAATTTATTTATAAAAAACGCGATATAAAATTAACCGCGATTTATTGCTAATATAACCGCGATTTAGCTGCGTTTTAACTAAAAATATATAGCTAATAAATATAAAAGTTTATTTAAAATAATTAATAAATTAATTAAACTTATACTATAGCTATTAGTAAATAATAAAGCAAAGAAAAAACTTTTTTTTTAAAAAAACGTAAAAAAAAAGCAACTAGTACGTTTTTTAAAAAAATAAATTAATATAATTAATAAAACAGCAAAATAAGCAAACTTTAACAAGCTAATTATATATTATAACTTTAATAAAGTTATTTAAAAAATAATTAAATAAGCTTTAATTATAAACGTAATAATAAATTTAATAAAAAGTTAAGTTTAAGTAGCTGCAGCTACGCAGCTAAATTATATTAATAAAGTAGTACTAGCAAAAAAAACTAAAGAAATTTTAATTAAAATAAAAAAACAACTAAAAAACTTAAAAAAAAAAACATTAGTAAATATTATTAAAGCTATAAATATAGTTTTAATAAGTAATAACGTAGTTATAGCTAAAAAATTTAATAGCAGCAACATTATTATTATATTTAAAAACGCGGTTTTAAAAAACGTAAATATTATACGTTAAGCTAATATAAAAAACAAGGCTTTATTTAAAAAGCTAGATTTATATTAAAATTTAAGTGTAAAAAAAAAAAAAAGTATTTAAGTGGCTCTACGCGCTATAAAGTTTTTTTAATAATGTGGCCTGCTCACGTGTTATGTGCTAAGTAGCAACAGCTAAATGTTGCCGTATATATTAATTTAATCATGTGGCTAACCCTGCGTTGCGCTAGCCACGCACTAGCTATAATACTATAATTACTTTTTTATTAAAAAAAAAAAAATTTTATATATATCGGCACTTAAACTATTTATTTTTTAAACAAAAAAAAAACGTTCTTGGGTTTTTATTTATATATTTTAATTAAAGCCTTTATATTATTACGTTATATATACGTTTTTTTATAAAATATTATAAGTTTTACTGCTAATATAATTTATATATAGCTTAATTAATCGTTTTTTTTTTTATATTTTTAATTATTACGCGTTTTTTTATTGTTTTTTTTTTATACTTTTAGCTTTTACTTTATTATTATTTAAATACGGTTTTTTAAACTTATTTTTTTTAGCTGCTTTTAATTATTAGTTTAGCTTTAATAATAAACTAACTAATTTAAGGTTTATATTATAAAAGTTTTATAATACTTAAGCACTATTTTTAAAGTTTTTTATATAATATTATTTATTATTTACGTTTTATTTTTTTTATTATATTTAATATTATAGCTTACTATAATATATACGTGAGGTTAAAATTTTTTTAACAGTAAATTTTTTATTGCTTTTTAGCTCGACAACTTTATTATTTAAGTTTTCGGTTTTTTGTCTAAGTAAAAAATTATTTAAGTATTTTTATAATTAGTCGGCGTAGTAATAATTAATGCTTTACTAAAAAAACAAAATATTTAAAATAAAAGTATTTTTTTTTTACGTAGTAATTTTATATTTTTATTGCGTTATTAAATAATTTAGCTTATTAAACAATCGGTTAATTTATTATAATTAACGCTTTTTTAAAATAAAAACTTAATTATTTATATTAAAGTCAAGGTTACGTTTAGTTTTATTTATTTATTATATTATTTAAGCTTGCGCATCGCTTAAATAAAATTTAATAATATTTATAAATTATATAATTTTTTTAGCTTTTTATTATATAGTTTTATAAAGTTTTTATTTTTTAATAAATATATTTTATAGTTTTTTATTTACTGTTTTATTTTTTTAATTAAAATAAAATAATATAAAAAATCTTATTTTTATTTCGTAAAATAATAATTTTATTAATTTATATAAAAATGCAGCTTAAGCATAGTTTATAGCTAAAATTATTTTTAACTAATTATTTTAATAATAATTAACGTAAAGTCTTAAGCGTTAATTTAAGTATTTATTTATAATTTTAGCTTGTTTTATAGTCTCGTAATGCTTTATAAAAACTAATATATATTTAATACTTATTAGCTTATATAATTTATTTATAAAAGCAAAAATAAACTAAAGTTTATAATTAAAAATTATTATTATAAGCACGCTAAACACTTTAAAAAACTTTTTATAATATATTTTAACGGCGTTTTATAACGTAATATTAATAGTATAAAAAATAATTTATATTTATTTATTAAAACAATCTATTATTATTAATATATTATTATATTTATATTTATTTTTAAACATTTATTTAAAGTTTATTATAATATATCGCTATACTCGGTTAAATATTAATAAAAATTATAGTTTATTAAATGTTTTATTTTTTAATATTTTAATAAAACAACACTTAAAATAATTAGCTATATAAATATTATAATCTTTAATTATTTTTAGTTATTAATAACGTTAAAAAACTAAACGTTATATTTTGCTTTAATTAAAATAAACTATAGTTATATTTACATGCGCTTTTTTTATAAAATTAATATATAAATAAAAGTAGTTAAAAATTATTAGCTTTTTTTTATATATAATAAAGCTGTTTTATAGCGTTTATAAATTATTTTATATTTTTATTCGGGTTTTTTAGCGGTAAATTTTTATATTAAAATTAATATAATTTTTGCGCAATATTTATTTAACCGTTAATAAGCTATCAGGTACTTTAAACTTAAAATATAAAAGTATTTTTAAAAGTATTATGCTTTTTTTTTGCTATAATATAATAAAGCTTAGTTTAAATAAAGTTAAATAACGTTACGCTTTTTTTTTTTTTTTATTAAGTGCGTAGATTTTTTTGTTTATAAAATAAAATATTAGCTATTATATTTTTTTTTTTTAAACAATAAATAATTATAAAGTTATATTTAAAAAAAAAATAATTTATTTTACTTAGCACAAGTTAAAATATTATTTATTGCTAAAATATTTTAATATTTTATAATTAATAATTATTAAAAAAAAGTCGCCTTGTTTTTTAATAAGTTCTGCTTATTATTTTTTAAGTGCTAGCGCTATAGCTAATATTTTTTTATCGTAAATTTTATAATTTAGCTTAGTATTATATATTATTTTAAAATAAAATATTATTAAGTATTATTTATTTTTATATTTTTAAAAAAAAGTTTTTGCGGCTATTTTATTTAAAATATTAATTTCGACTTTAATAAAAAAATCATAGTTAAAGTGTTATAAAAAAAAAGCACTAATAAATACTTTTTTTAGTCGATAAAAAACTTTTTCGTATATATTAATTTATTTAAAAAATATATTTTTTTTTATTAAATAGTTTAAAAATATAGTTATACAGCTATATTTCTTTATAAACTTACAATAAAAATTATAAAAGCTTAAAAACAATTATATTTTTTTTATAATAATAAATAATTTTTAATAATATATTATGTCGACTTTTTTAAAGTTAATTTTTATATTTTTAGTGCTTATAATATATTTTAAAAACTTGGTTTTTATAATATAAAACTTTAACTTTTTAAAATTAATTTAAAAGCTTACGCTTTATAATTGCTTTAAAATTTTTTTAACGTAAATTTAATATTTTTTTAAGCTATCGGAGTAAATAAAAATATTATTTACGTAAATGCTATAAAAGTTATTTAAATAATTAAACAATATATTATTAATATATTTTTAAAAAATTAATAATTTATTAATTAAGCTAAACAGTAATATTTAATAATAATATATTTTATAATAAGTACGAAACGTTATAAAGTTTTTATAACTAGGTTTAATTTTAATATAATAAAATATTTAACGTATATTAATTTTAATAAAAATTTTAACTTTAAATATATAAAATAAAGTCTCTTTAATAAATAATAAAAAATATTTATTTTTTCTCGAGATTTTATTTAATTTATAATAGTTAATATAAAAACGAAAGTTATTATTAAATTTTTACACGAATAAAATAAAAAAAGCAAAAAAAACGTCGCTTAATTTAATAAAACCTTTATATAAATTATTTATTAAGTATTTATAAACAGCTTTTAATTTATCTAGTAATATTTTATATAAAAAACTATAGCTTAAATTATTAAAAAACTTTTTTATAATAAATTTAATTTTATAGTTTATTTAAGGTTAATTAAGTAGTAATATATTAAAATTTATTTTATTAAACGTTTTTAAAAAGTTTTAATACTTTAAAAATATAAGTTTTAAAGCTTTTTTTTTTAATTTTTTGTTTTTTTTTTTTTTTCGAAAAATCTTTTTTTTTTTTATATTGTTTTATTAACTTATTTAGCTAATAAATACTTATTACCTTAATTATATCGTAAAATTTATTTTAATATATAATATATTTAAAAGTTATTATATTAATTTAAACTACTTTAATATTTATTTACTATTTATATTATTTTATATTATCGCGTTAAAGTTTAAAAAGTTTTAATACGTTATATTATTATTTAGCGAATATATTTTTATTTTTTTATTTATGTTTTTATTTTTTTTAAGCGCAATATTATTTAACTAGTATAAGTTTAAATAATAAAAAAAAAAAAATATTATTAAAACTTTTTTTTATTTTTACGACCGCGTTAGCAATTAAGTTTTTTTGCTTTAATATATTAACGCGAGGTAATAAACTTTAATTATTTTTTTTAGCGGCCTATCGTTATTTTTTTTTTTTTTATATTTTTTTATTTAAAATAACGTTTTTTTAATAAACGTTTAATTAATAATTAAAATATTATAGCTAAATATTTATATTATTTATAAATAAATTTTATTTTTTATTTTCAGCGTATAATTTAAATAAAAATAACAAGCAGTTTTATTAATAATTAAATAAAATATTATATTTAATAAATTATAATTTACTTAAAATAACTTTATAAATTATATTTAAAATAAATATTAATATTTAGCGAAATATATATTTTTAAATTTTAAGTATAAACAATAAAAATTTTTTAATTGTTTAACTTTTAGCGCTATTAAAACCTGCTATAAAAATTAATAAATAGTTAATTATATTAAGCTTAAAATATTTTTCGAGTTTATAAGCGAAATAAGTATTTATAACAACATATAAGCTAACTTTTATATTTTTAAAGCAATTAAATATAATTAATAATAATTTATTATAATTTAACGTATAAGTATATATTAAAAGTATTTTTTTAAAGTATTTACTTAACTTAAGTTTATTATGTTTTTAAAATATTTTTTTTAAAAAAAAAATTAGTTTTTTTAAAATTATTTTTTTAATGCTGCAGCGCTTTTTTTATCGTTTTTAGTTTTTAGTACTATAAATTAAGCTAAAAAAACATTAATTTAAGCCTCGCGTTTTATAGTTTTAATAGTTTTTAAAAGGTAATCTTTTAAAATATATTCTTGTTTTTAATAATTAAAGCACCGTTTTTTAATAAATAATTTACACATTTTCTCAGGTATAAAACATAATTTCGCGCAAAAAAAAATTAATATAAATTAATTAAATCGTTTTATATTACACGCTACAAGTTTATTTTTTTTGCTATTATTAACTAGTTTATTTTTTTTGTTTATATTTTATTATTAATTATTATTATAAAATTAATATATTATTTAAATATAATATTTTATATATTTATTAAAATTAACTAAATTTTTAATATATTTAAATATAGTTATATTATTAAAATAAATTAAAAAGCGGTCGTAAAACTTTTTTTTTTATTTATTTTTTTTAAAATAACGTTTTTTTACTAAATAAATAAACTTATTTTTAAATTATAAAAATTTATTTAGTTTAAACTTTTTATTAAATTTTAATTTATTTATTTTTAAGTTTTTTTATTTAATTTTCGATTTTTTATCGGCGTTAATATTATAATAATTATCTTATAAATACTTTAATAACGCTTTAAAAATAATTAAAAAAAAAAATAAGTTTTAAATAAATAAAGCTATAAATATTTAGCAGCTATATTTTTAAAGTACAATTTAATATTTATTATTTTAGCAGCGTTAATAAGCAGCTAATCGTTATTATAAATTAAACAATTTTTTATACTGCAGTATTAAACTTTAAATTTAACTTTATTTTTTTTTTTATTATTATAAAACATAAGTATATAAACCTTAGTAAACTTTTAAAAACTATTTTTAGTATAGTCGAAACTTAAAATACTATATCGTAATTAAATATATAATTTAATAGCAGTTTTATTAAAATAGTTAATTTTATTTTATAACCTGTTTTATTTAACTATTATCGCAGCTAATTTTTTAGTTAATTATATAATATTATTTAAATTTTAAAAAAAGTTTAAATTTTTTTTTTTAAAAAGTTTTCGCAAATATATATATTCGTAAAATTTTATATCGTATATTTTATAAGTTTAGTTAATTATAATATCGGTTTACTTTTTAGCTTTAATTAAAAGTTTATAAAGTTTTATTATATATTAGCGACAAGTTAAGCTATAAAAAATATATAGTTTAAATTTTTAATAAAAAACTTTAGAATTTACTAGCAGATTTTTTTTAAAAGTTTTATAATTTATATTTCTATAAAAGTTAAATATAATAGCCTTATCTCCTTTAGTTTAAAAAATAAAAAAAAAAACAAGCTTATTTTTTTTTAAATAAATCGTAATTAAACTTTTAATAATTTTTTTAAACATTATATTTATATTAAAAAATAAAAAAATATAACGTTTTTATATAAATAAAAAATTATTAATTTGTTAGCAAAATATTTTTATAGTTAATTTAAATATATTTTCGGGTAATATATTAACTACAATAGTGCTGTTATTATTATTTAATATTTTTAAAGCTAAAGCGCTAAATTTAAAAATTCGTAAAAAAATCAAAAAACGTTTTCGAGCTTAAAACTAAAATAATTTATTATTTTTTAATAAAGCTAAACTTAGCGCACTATTATTAAATTATATTTATTTACAAGCTATTTTTTTTAACTTAGCTTATTTTTTAAAAGTTTGTGTTATAACGTATATTAAAGTAAATATTAAGTTTAAATTATCGGCCACGCTTTTTAAAAATAACTAATAAAAATTATTATTAAATAAAAAAATATTTAATATAAAATAGTTTTATATACCTCGGTAATAATAAATAATATTTAAATTATTATATATTAAGCTAATATAAAAAATAAAGCTTTATTTAAAAAACTAAATTTATATTAAAATTTAAGTGTAAAAAAAAAAAAAAGTATTTAAGTAGCCTTGCGCGCTATAAAGCCTTTTTAATAATATAGCCTGCCTATATATTATATACTAGGTGGCAATAGCTAAGTGCTGCCGCACATGCTAATTCGGTTATATAGCTAACCTTGCGTTGCGCCAGCCACGCACTAGCCACAATACCGTAACTATAAATAATAAAAAATAAATTATTAAAACGTTTAATAATAAAGCGAAGCTATAAAATAAAAATATAATAGTTATTATAAAAAACGTTTTAATAAAATAAATATATAAAATATATATAAATAAAAACTTGCTAAAAATATTATATAATAAATACTTTAAAATTATATAATATAAAAAAATAATATTTAAAAACAAAAAAATAATATTTATAGCTATTATAATTTACGTTAATAATATATAAACAGCTAAAGTAATATATAATAATAGCTTTATATAAAAAGCTTAATTATTTAATTATAAGCTTTTTATAAAAAAATTTAAGGTTATTTAATATTTTAATTATTATAAATATAAATATATAATTAAATTTTGCTTAAAAAATATTAAGTGCGGCTATTATATAGCTTTAAAATATAAAAATAATAAAAATAAATGCTCGGTTAAAAAAACAAGAGCTAAAAAAAAATATATTAATTATAATAATAACTATACTGCGTAAAATAAATTATATAAAAAAAAATAAAATAAAAAAAAAAAGTAAAAGTAGTATATATTTTACGACTTAAAAGTTTTTAAAACATAAAAAAATCGGTAATAATTAATAAAATAATTTTAAATAATAAAATTTAAATATTATTAACTTTAGTTTTTGCTAAATTAAATAATATTAAGTTATTAATAAAAAAACAGCGCATAAATAGTTTTAGCAAAATTATTTTTTTATTTATATAATAAAGTATAATATTATTTTTTAAAATATAATAAGCTTTAAAAATAATATAATAAAAATATTATTAAACGATAGCTTTAATTATTTAACGATTTAAAAACCCTTAATTAATAAATATAATAATATTTACTGCTTAAAAAAATATAAATATTAAATAATTTAAATAAAAAAAAAACCGCTTTATATATAAATAAAAAAATAGTAGTAAAATTATTAAATAAAAAGTGTAAAAAAAATTAAGCAAAAGTAATAATAAATAGTAAAAATTAAGCAATAATTATATAGTTAATTTATTTGCCGAACTAAAAAAAAAAAAAAATAGCAGAATTTTATTTAAATTATTAAAAATAAAAGCCGGTTAATTAAATAATATATATTTATAAAAAACTTTAATTTATATTATTTTTTATAAAACTTAAAAAGCTATAAAAGCTAGAGAGCTAAAGAATTTTTAAAATTTATAGCAAGCTAAAACTTAATGTTAGTTATTTTATAAAATAAAATAATTAAAACTTGTTAAAAATAAAAAAATTTAATAATAAATTTAATATAAATTATTAGCGACTTAACGATAATATATTAAAAAAACTTTAAATAATTAAGCTTTAATTATAAAATTATTTAAATAATTATTAATATAAATATAAACTTAAAAAATTATAGCTGTAAAATAAAAAAGTAAAACTAGTTAAAATTAAATAAAAAAAAAGCAGCAACTAAAACAATAATAATTATTATAAATATAAATATTTTATATATAACCGGTGAGCTAAATATAACTTTTAATTAATTAATTAAGTAATTTATAAAAATAGTAAATAAAATAGCGTTAAAAAAAATATTAAGTAAAAGCTATTAAATATTTATTTAATAGTTTATAAAAGTTAAAAAAGCGGAAAAAAAAAATAAGCTTATAAAAGGTTTTAAGCCGAAAAAACTATAATAGTATAGCTTAAACTTAAAAAAAAAAACAAGCGTTTATTAATAAAGTAGCTAAAGTTTAAAAACGCAGCTAAAGAAAAATACTCGCAAAAGCCTCGAAAAATTTAAAAATGTTTTAAAGCTTAGCTAAATAAGTTAAATTAGTATATAAACCGGCCCTTAAAATAGCGGCAATTTTACTATTAAATAAAATAAAAAATAAACCGGTAAATATAATTATTTTTAAAAAT
Source organism: Xylaria sp. FL0933 (assembly GCA_022578765.1). Taxonomy (NCBI): domain Eukaryota; kingdom Fungi; phylum Ascomycota; class Sordariomycetes; order Xylariales; family Xylariaceae; genus Xylaria; species Xylaria sp. FL0933. The sequence continues at coordinate 14,191 of MU389899.1, forward strand.
AAAATGATTTTATTAGCAAAATGTTTTTTTTTAATATTATTTATAAATTTAATTAATATATTAATTAAAAAACTAACGTATAATAATTATTAAAAATTTAAAATAAACACGTTTATAAGCGAAAAAAATATAGCAGCATTAATTTAAACGCTAGCTTTTTAAAAAGTTTTAAAAAAAAACTTATTATTTAATAAATTTTTTAAAGTTTATAGACTTACTTTAATAAAAAAAATAACTATATTATATACAGCTAGTTTTTTATTAAAGTATTATTTAGCGAGGTTTAAAAAAGCGAAAATAATAATAATTTTTAAACTAAGCAAGCTAAAAAAAGTTAAAAAAATAACCGGAAAATAAAAATTAATTGCGCTTATTAATATAATAAATAAAATTCTCGAAAAAAAACTATACTGCCGTATAATAAAAATAACTAAAAATAAAAGCTTACTATTAAATAATTAAATAAACAATAAAAAGTATAAATTTATAAACGCGGTTATAAAGCTAATAATTAAAGCAGCTAAAATAATTATAAATAAAAAAAATATTATATTTTTATTATAATTAAATATTGTAAAAGCTTTTAATATAATTAATAAAAAATAAATAATTTATATTTTTTAATAAAAAAGTTTTTTTTTATAAATTATAGCATAAGTTTACTTGTTTATTTTAAATAAATTAGTGTAATTTTATTTTAATAAAAAAGCGTTATAATTAATAGCTTTAAAAGCAAGGGTGCTTTAAAGGTTTTTTTTTTATTTTTATTTTTATTTTTATATATTTCGACGTTTTATAAAAATTTTACTGCGCATAAAAAATTAGTTATAGCTAGCTTTATTAACAATATTAACTTTTTAATAATAAATTTAAACGTCGACTAAAATTATAAAATATTAAAAATAATATAAAAAACATACGAAAACTAGGCTATAAAATATAATATAAAATTTACGCTTTAAAAAAATAAACTAATATATTTTTTTAATAATAAAGTAGCGTTTATATAAATAGTTTATTTTTTTAGCGTTATAATTAAACTAGTCGATAGCGTAAAGTTTTTAAACGTATAGTTTAATAAAAATATAAAATAAAAAAAATATTTAGTTAAACTTAAAAAAAAATTTAATATTTAAATATATATAATAATTAAATTATAAAACTTAATATAAAGTAATAGCGTATTTAAAGTAAAGTAAGTTTATTTAGCGGTAATTTATAATATATTAATATATAGCGCAGTAATATAATATAAGCTTTTTAAAAAAAATAAAATATAAAATATTATTAGCGCTTTAGTAGCTATTTAAAATAAATGTTTTAAATAAATAACTAGCGTTTTTAAAGCTATTTTTATAAAATATTTAAAAACTAAGCTAAAAGTTTTATTAATAAACTTATATTTTAATAATAAAACTATAGCAAATAAAAGTTGATTATATAATATAATTTATAGCAAAATTATTAATAAAGCTATTAATAAAATAAAAATAATATTATAAGCAATAAAAAAAAAAAATTAAAGTTTAAATTAAAAGCAAGTTTTTAAAAAAAAAATAGTTTTTATTAATAATAACTTTATAAAGCTAGACTGCTAGCAAAAAAAAAAGTTAAAAAAACAAGAGTTTAAAAAAACGCTTTAAAAAAAATAAAAAAATTATTAGCGCTATATTAAAATAAAATATAATTATTTAACTTTAATTAAATAAAAGTTTAATAAAAATAATATATTTAAAAAATATAAAAGCTTATTAAAATATAAAGCAGCACTAATTATTTAAATCTATATAAAAAAAATTAAATTAAAAGCGTTTTTATATAAAAAAAAAGTTTTTAAGTTTTTAATACTGCTTTATAAGTACGCAAAAAAAAAATGTTTTAATATATTATTTTTAAATATAAACTTTTAAAAAAAAAAAATATTTTAATTAAAAACTTAGTAAATATTTTATTATTAAATAATAAAAACTTAAAAATTATTATAAAAAAATTTAAAACCGCAGGCTTTATTATAAAGTAGCTAATAAATACCGGTAAAATAACTATATATAATAAAGCAGCAAAAATAAAAAAAACTAAAAAAAAAACTAAAAAAAAAACAAAAAAAAATATTATAGCAAGGTTAAAAAAACCTTGCTAAAAATATACTTAAATAAAATAGTAAACTTATTATAATTTCTTTAAAAATAAAAACTATAAAAACTTTTAAAAAAAGTTTTTTTTGTTTTAACTTTGTTTTATTTTTTATTAATTAATTAAATAATAAAAACTAGTTTTTATAAAAACAAAAAATACTTAAGTAGTAAATAATACGTAGTATAAAGTTTTTATTTAGTTTTTACACGGTTTTATTTATAAATATATACGCATAAAAAAACCGCGCTATTTTATAGTAATATAATAAATTATTTAATAATAATAATAATTATAAGTTTTAAAACTAAAAAGTTTATTTTTTAAAATAAATTTTTTAATTATTATATTTTTTTAATAACTTTAATAAAAATTATATATTTAATTTTTAATTAATAATATTATTAATTATTATAATTATATAAGCTTAAATAAATTTAATTATTATTAAATATTTAATATAATTATTATTATTTATTAATAATAAATAATAATTTATAAGTTTAATATTATTAAAGCGAAAATATATTATTAAATTTTTAATATTTTAAAAATATTTAAAAAAAACTTATAGCAGTTAAAAAATAATTTTTATAAAAGCTTTAAAACTTTATAATAAGCTATTAATAAAAAAAACAATATTAAGTTTAAAAATTATTATAAAATAATTAATAATATTAGTTATTATTTAATAATATTAATAATTATTACGGTTTAATAATTAATTAAAAAATTTTATTTTTATTATAAAAAATTAAATAAAAACTTTAATAAGTTTAATATTTTATAAGTTTAGTTTAATTAAAGCTTATTTAATATATTAAAATTATTAAAAATATAAAGTGCGATTTTTTTTATTTTTTTTATTTTAACACTTAAGAATTAAACAGTAAAGTTTTTATTTTTAATATTAAAAATATTATCGATTTTTTTTTAATGTTTTAATAAACTAATAATTAAAGTTTATAAAAAAATAATTATTAATATAAATAATTATAAAAGTTTTTAATTAAATATCGTAGAAAATAAAAGCGTTATTAATTAATAAGCTAAACTTTAAACTATTAAATAATTTAAAAAGTTTAATTTATTATTATTTAAGAGCTTATTTTAATTTATATAGTGATTATAAAACCTATAATATTTAAAGGGTTTTTATATTATAACCGTAAAATATTACTAGTTTTAAAAAGTTTAAGTTTTTTAAAAACTTTAATAAATATTTAAAAAATAATATATAAATAAGTTTAATAAAATTATTATTAAAAAAAACTTTTATAAAATTAATTTACTTAATTTTTTAATTATTAATAATAGCGAGAGCTAATAATATTTACTACGTTAAAAATATTATTATTATAATAAAAATATTATAATAATTTACTTTAAATTTTTATTTAAAGCTTTTAATAATAAACTTAAATTTAAATTTAATTATTTAGCTTAGTTTATTTAACTTTTACTTTAATATAAAATAATTATTAATAAGTTTTTTTAGTGCGTGTTTTTAAAAAATAAATTTTAAAGCATTTAATTTAAATAATTAAATAAGTTTAATTTTATTATTTTTTAGTTAATTTTTAAATTTAAGTGTTTTTAAAGTTTATAAAAAAGTTTTAAGCTTTTTTAAAGCGGCCGTTATAATATAAATAATTTTTTAAATCGCGTGGTTTATATAAATTAAGTTAATATTTATAAAAGTATTAATTTTTATAAAATTTCTAGAGTTTATATTTAAAAATAAATTATTAATTTATTAATATTAGTTTTTAAATTTTTATAATAAATAAAATAATTTTATTATAATATTAAGTTTATTTTATTATTTTAATAATAAATTTATTTTTTAAGCTTAATAATTTAATATTATTATTTAGTTTATAAAGTTTTTATAAAAGCTTAAAAACTTTTATAAAGTTATTTAAGTAAATAATATTACCGCAAAAAATTTTTATAAAGTTTTTTTAAATAAAAAATAATATTATAGCTTGTTTATTATTTTATTATTAGCTAATAAAATTAAAGTTAATAATAAACTAAAGAAAATTTTTTTTTTTAAATATAATATTTAAAGCTTAAATTTAAAAGTTATAATTATTTAAACCGGTTAATTTTTAAAATTTAAAAAAAATGTATATTTTTTTAATAAGTTCGCGAGTAATTATTTTAATAATAATATTAAAGTTATTATATTAAACTTGTTTTATAAATAATTTTTACGAGAAATTAAATATATAATTAATTTTTATTATTAATATAAATTATAAAGCAAGATTTTATTTTAATAATAATAATTTTTATAGTAATTATAATATATTAATATTTTATTATATAAACTATTAAATATTTTAAATTAATTTATTTAAAATAAATTATTATATTTTTTAATAATAATATT
>MU389900.1:0-18095 GCA_022578765.1 Xylaria sp. FL0933
TTAATAAATTTTTTTATATTATTTTTTTATTAATTATTTAATTTATTTAATAGTTTTTTAAGTTTTTTTAATAATTTATTTATTATAATATATTTAATATTAAAAATATAATATAATTTAAAGTTAAATATTTTAATAAATATAATTTATTTTATTAAAACTATTTTAAATAAAACTAAAAATTTATTATTAAATTATATAATTAAAACTTTAATATTAATTTTAAAATAAAATTTAATTTTATAAAAATAATTTTATAAACGTTTTAATAATTTAATTATATTTAAATATTTTTTTTTATAGCGTTATAAATAAGTTTTAGCTTTTATTATATTTTAAACTTATATTTTATTAATTATTATTTATTATTAATATTTTAGCAAAAAATATATTTTTAATTTTTTTTTAAAGCGTTAACTTTAAACTATATTTTTTTTTTTTATAATTTAAAATAATTAAATATAATATAATAATAATAACGTTTTAAAAAGTTTTTATAGCTTTATATTAATTATTATTTTAAATAAAACATATATTTTTTTTTATAGCTTTATAAATAATAATATAATAATCGTATAAAAATATATTTATATTTTATAATATTTTATTATATTAAAAAATATTTTAATTTTAGTTTTATTTTAATATAGTTTTTATTTAATAATTTTAATTATTTTTACGTTAATTAATTATTTATTTTTAATTTTATTAATAATAGCTTTAATTAATTTAAAATTAAATAATATTATATTAATATTTTTAATAAATTATAAATAATTAACTTAATTAAATAGCTTAACGGCTTATTTTTATTAAGTGGCTTATATTATTAATATAATTATTAAGTTAATTATAAATATATAAAAAAACATATATTAATTTTATATATAAAATTTTTTTTTTTTTTTTATAATTAATATATATTTAATATTTTAATAAAAAATATTACTTTTAAAAAAAAACTTAGCTATAATAATCGTAAAATTATTATTTAATTAAAAAGTTTTATATTTATTAATTAAACTAAAAAAACTTAAGGTTACACTTTATAAGTTTATTAAACTTAAAACTTTATTATTAAAAAATTTAATAAAATAATTTATAATATAAAATTAAACTAGCGCTTTTAATAGTGCGCTTTTAAATATTTATTAAAAGCGTTAATTTAAAGTTAAATTATTTTAAGCTATTTATTGCAAATTTTTTTTTTATATAAACGCTTTATATACTAAGTTAAAAGCGCACTTATAAGTAATCTTCGGCGTTTTTTAAAAGCTATACTTAAACAAGTTAAATTATTTTTTTAAGTATGTTTTTTATTTATATTAATAAACGTTTTTTTTAATTAAATATATTTTTTATATAAATAAAACGCTTTATAATATATTTTCTAAATAATTAATTATTAATTAATTAATAGTTTTTAATTTTTGTTTATATAATTTTTTAATTTTATTATTTATATTATAGCTTTAAAAGCGTTTTTTTTTATTTACCTCGATTTTATATTTTAAATATAAAAAAAATAAAACGCTTTATATAATAATTAAATAATATATATTATATTTAATAACTTAAATAATTAATTAATATATTTTTACTTTATTTATTTATATATATTATATTTAATATTTTAATATTTATTATTATATAAAAACGCTCGTAAATATTATTATTATTTACTGCTTTAATAACCGCATATAATTATATATTATACGGTGCTGCGTTTTTTTACGCAATATATATTTAAATATATACTTATTTTAATTTATTAAAGCTTAATTTTTTTTTTTTTTTTTATAAATTATTTTTAGTACGTTTACGCTTTACGCTTACGCGCGCTCTTTAAATATAATCTTTTACTAATTTATTTTTTTTATTAATAATTAAAATTATTATAATAAATAGTTTTTTTTTATTATTTCGTAAAGTATATATATATAATATATATATATTTTACGTAAATAATATTTATTATTTATTTAATTAATATATATATAAATATTATTTTTAATTTTTTTATTAAAATATTTTTATGCTTTAAATTTTTTATATAAACGTTTTTTATAACTTTTTATAAATTTTAATTAAATATTATTAATATTATAAATAATTTAAAAAATTTAAATAAAATTTTTATTTGTTTTTTTATTGTTATTATTACACGCTGCTTGCGCTAGCGCGCTTATATTGTTTTTTTTGGTTTTTTTTTTTTGCTAAATTTTTTAGCCGATTTATTTTTACTGCTGTTTTAATTTTGCGCGCGCTCTCGAGTAACTTTAGCTAGCTTGCTCTACGTTTTTTTTATAAGCAAAAAAGCGTAAGGCTTAGCAGCAGCCTTTAAAAAAAAAAAAATTATAATAATAATAATAATAATAATAAAAAAAAAAAAAGTTTAAACGCTGTTATTACTATTTATTATAATTGCCGTAAAACGTTGCGTGCTATTATTATTTTTATTATTTTTATTTATTTTACGCGCTTTATTATATTTATTATATTAATTTTTATAGCTTTTTTATATTTATAATATATTAACTTTATTTTTTATAAATAAAAAATAACGCGTTATTTAACCATAAAAAATTATAAATTTTAATATATATAATATTAATAATTAAAAAAATTATATTTATAATCGCAATTAATAAACGTTAATAATTATATAATAATAAAATATATATAAACTTTTTAATTATAATTTTATTTAATAATTTAAAAAATAATATTTTAACGTTTATATATATTTATTTTATATTAATATTTTTAGCTTATAATTAATTAATTAATATAAAAGTTTTATAACTTGCGTATAATTATTAAAAGCGTTTTTTTTTAAATAAAAATAAAATTTTTAGCGGCTTATATTATTGTTTTTATTGCCGCTCGCGCTATTGCTACTACACGCTCGCTTATTTTTATTTATGCTATTATTTCACTTATATTTACTTAAATATTTTTTTTAAAAAATAAAAATAATAATAAAGCTTTTATTGCTATTTTTATTATTTTTATTTTTTACTGCAGCTTTTATTTAATTAACGTTTATTTATATATTATATATTATTATAGTATTACTTTTATTATTTTTATTATTATTAATTTTTTTTTTAATAATAATATTAATAATAATAATAATAATAATAATAATAATAATAATAATAATAATAATAATAATAATAATAATAAAAATAATAATAATAATAATAATTATATTTATACGTTTTATTTTTATTATTTTTATTATTATTGTTTTTTTTATATTTTTTTAGTTAATATATATTTTTATGTTTTCGCGCGTGCTTTTTATATTATTTTTATCCTTGTTTTTATTTTTTTTTTACTTAAAAAAAAAAAAAAAAAAAAAAAAAAAAGTTAGCTAGTTAAATTATTTATAAGCGCGCTTAAATTTTTAGTTTTTTTTTTTTTTTAAATTTTTAATTAAAAAAAATCTTTAAGCTTAAATTAAATTAATAAAATTTTATTTATTTATTTTTTAATTTAATTAAATAACGCTTACTAATTAAATTAATAAACGCTTTAAATTATTTAAACTATATACGATTTAATTTTTTAATTAAATTATTAATTAATATTTAATTAATTAAAAAATAAATAATTTTAAATATTTTTTAAAAATATTTTTATTTTATTTATATATTTTAAATATTTATATATTTAAATATAATATTTATATATTAATTTTTATTAATTATTAAATATATTATTTATAAATTATTTAAATAAATAATTTATAATTTTTTTAAGTTTAATTATAAGTTTTTATAAAATTTTTAAAATATAATAGTTTTTTTTTAATTAAACTAAAAATATTAATTTTAGCTTTAATAATTAATATAATTACCGTGTTTTATTTTATTATTTTTTATATAATAATATTATTATAAAATAAAATAATATAATTATATAAAAAGCGTTTAATTTTTAAATTATTTATAAATAATATATTTTTAATAATTATTAATGTTTATATAGCATGGTTTTAAACGCTATAAATAATTTTAAAAAATTATATATTATAAAAATATTTAATTATTTAATTATTTACTTTAATATAATTTTTATTAAAGTTAATTAAAAATTTTAATAATTATATTATTATATAAATAATATTTAATTATAATATAATAATATTATATAAAATTAATTTTATATATTTTTAATAATTTTTAATAGTTTGTTTAATTATTATTTTATTATATTTTAAAAGTTTTTTTATTAATAAAAATATAATTAATATTTAATTATTATTAATAACGTTATATTTTTTAATTATTTTTTTAATATATTAATTATTTATTAAAATAATAATTTTTTTTTTTTATTATTTTAATTTTTAAAAATTAAATAATATTACTTTATTTTTTTAGCTTATAAACACTTTTAATATATTTAATATTTTTTATAACTTATTTAAAGTGTTTTTTTTATATAATATTAAAAAATTATCGATATAAAAAATAATTATAATTAAGCGATTTTTAATATAAAAAAAACAAGGTTTTTTTAAAAATATAATTATATTAATATTTATTAAAGTTTTTATAAATTTTTTATATTATAATAAAAACAAGTTTTATAAATTATATAAAACGCGCTTTAAAAAATTAATTTTATTATTTTAAATAAACTTTTTAAATAAATATATTATTATTAAAATTTTTTTATTTTTAATTATATTTAAAAATATTTTAATAATATTAAATTATTTAATTTTTATATTTTTTTTTGCTGTTATAACTATTATTAAATAAAACGTTTTAATTATTAAAATTATTATATAAATAAACTAAAAAAAATTTTTAATTTATAAATTTTTTTTATTATTATTTTTATTTTATATATTTTTAAAAAACTTTTTTTATTAAATTTATAAATAAATATTTATTTAAAAAATAAAAGTATATTTTATATATACTCTCGAGATATTATTTTAAGCGCTTTTATATTTTTTAAGCTTTTATATTTATTATAAACATTTTTTTAAAAAATTTTTTAAGCTAATATTTTAAAAAATCTTTTTAAAACTTTAAAAAAAATATTTATAAATTATTTTTATATAAACGATTAATTTTTTAATTTATTTATTTTAATTTATTTTAATTTATTGTTATTATAAATATAATATATATTATTTTATATTTTTAGTTTTTTTAATATAACGTTTTTTATTAATTAAGCAAAAATATTTTTAAAAAAAACTTTTAATATAAATTATTAATAAAAAAAATAATTTTTTTTTTAATAAATATTATTATTATAAAAACTTTATTTTTATCGCGTTATTTTAAGCGTTAAAATTTTTTAATGTTTTTAAGGTTTTTTTTTTTTATTTTTTAACTTAATTTTAACGCTAATAAATATATTTTACGTTTATATTTTTATTTAACTAATTATTTTTTTAGCTTTAAAAATTATTTAACTTTTAAATTATTTATTATTTTTTATTTTTACGCGCTTAATAAATTAATTTTTTAATATTTTTTAAATTTATTTTTTAATTATTAATTTTATTATTTTTTACCTCGAGTTATTATTTTTTTAGTTTTAATATTTTTTAAAACATTATAAGTTTATATTATTAATTTTTATAAGCTTTATTTTTTTTTTATTTTTAAGCTAGTTTATTAAATATATTTATTTTTAACTTTTATTTTTTTTATTAAATAATAATAAGCTTATTAATTAAATTTAATATTTTTTTAACTTTATTAAAAATATTAATATTTAATTTATATATTAAGTTTTTTATTTATTATTATATATTTATTATATTAAATAAGTTTTTTAATATTTTATTTAAAATTATTAAACTTTTTATTTAAATTTTATTAACTTTAAAAATTAAACGTTTTTATTTTTTATAATAAAATAATTATTTATTAAAATTAATATTTTATATAATAATTATTTTTTTTAATTAAAATATTTATATTTTATAAAAATTATTAGCTTTATATTTAATTAAATAATTTATATACGCTTAAGATTTTATTTTATAAGCGCGTTTATTTTTTTTAACGTTTTTATTTTTTTTAATAAAATATACTTTATATTTATAAATATATATATTATTTTAATTTAATTTTAAATTATTTATTAACGCTTTAATTTATTTTAATATATATTATTTAAAATATTATATAAACTAACACTTTAAAACTTTATATAAAGCTTATAATTTATATAATTTTAATAAGTTTATATTATATAATTATATTATTATTTAAATAATTTTTAATTATAGTTTTTTTAATAAATTAGCGCGAGTTAATATTTTTATTATTTAGTTAATAATTTTTTTATTAGCTTATTTAGCTTTTTTTAAAAGTTTTTTAATATATATTAATAATGTTTTAACGTTTATACTTTTTTTTTTAATTTATAACTTATATTTTATTTTTTTTTATATTATAAAAATTAATTTATTATTATTGTTTTTAAGTTTATATATAAAAAATTAATATTATTATATTATTTAGCGCTTAAACTTAAAATTTTTTTTAAATATTTTATTTAAAAATTTTTTTAATAATAAATATATTTAAATATAACTGCTAAATTTATTTTTAAAAGTTAATAACTAGTTTAATTTATTATATTTTTTTATATAATTAAATAAATTTTAATTAACTTTTTAAAATAATTTTATAAAATATTTTTTTAAAAAACGTTTTAAAATTATTTAATATACGTGCGCTTATATATAATTTTTATACTTTAAGCGTAAAGTTTTTTTTATTTTTATATTTTTTACTTAATATATTAATATTTTTAATACTTTTAGTTTTAAATATTTAACACGTAAATATTATAAATATTTTTTTTTTTTTTTAGTTTTAAAAAACTTTAAAAAAGTTTTTATAATTATTTAAACTTAATTATATTTATATTTATAATTAATTTAACTATGCTTATAAATATTTTTTTAATAATATTATTATAATTATTATAAATATTTAATTAAAATAAATAATAATAAGCTTATATTTAAAAAAAAACTAGATTATAACGTTTTTAAAGTTTTATTATAAATATATTTTTTTTTAAAGCTTTAAATTATAATATATAATTTAAACTATAATATTAAATATTATTTTTTTTAAATTATATTTTTAAAATAATATTTATATAAAAATTTTTTATAAATATTATATTTATTAATATAAAGTTTATAGTTTTTTTTTTATATTTATTTAATAAAATATTTTTTATAATTTTTTTGTTTATATTTAAAATAAAAAATTAAATAATACTTATATTAATTATTTCGTTATTTTTTATAAATATAAAAATATTAAATATTAAAAAATATTTATTATTAATAAAATATAACGCTTTATAATTATTAATAAAAATATTATTTAATAATATATAAAAAATTTAATTAAAAATAATAAATATTTTTAAGTTTTTTTATATATTGTTTATTATTATTAAATTAATAATTATATAAATTATTTATTTATTTAAAAAGTTTTATTTTTTTTATTAATTTAGTTTATACGTTTTTTATTAATATTTAAAAGCGCGTTAACTTTTTTAACTAATAATTTATTTTAAATTTTTTTATTTAATAAATAAATAACGCTTATTAATATTTTAAACTTATTTTTTTATAAAAATTTTTTTTAATTATACGCTAGTTTTATTTATAATAATATATTAAAAAATTTTATATTTTTTTAACTACTAGTTATAAATTTAATTAAGCGTGTTATAATAAAAATAATTATATTTATTTTTTTATTAAATTATTTTTAATAATTAATCTCGGGCGCTTTTTTAATTATTTTTTTAATAAATTTTTTTTATAATTATAAATATTTTTTTTTTTTTTTACGCAAGGTATAATTATAAATTATACCTGCGAAAATTTTTCCGAGCTAATTAAAAATAATTATTAAACGTTTTAATAATTTATTTTTAATAAATTTATTAAGTTATACTTTAGTTTAATTAAGCGTTATTTTATTATTAATTATTTTTAAAAAGTTTTTAATTATTAAAACGTTAATAATTTTAAATAGTTTTTATATTTTTATATATTAATATATTATTTTTTAGTTTTTAAATTATTTTATAATGTTTATATTTTTTTAATAAGCTTTAATAAATATTTTTTAATAGTTTTATAAAATTAAGGTTTAAATATTTAATTTAATTAAAGCAAGTTTATTTTATAAAGTTTTTATTAAGTTTTTAATATAAATATATTTATTATTTATAATTTAAATAAAAACGATTTTAAAATAATATTTATCGACGGTTTTATTAATTTAATTAAATAAAGCGTTATATTTTAAAATATTAATTAATTAAATTATAGCGCTAATTAAATATTTTTTCGCTAACTTTTTAAAAACGTTTTTAATTTTTGTTTTATTAAAAGTATAATTTACGTTAAAGGTCGGCTTTAACTATCGGTTAAAATTATTTTTTATTTATTTTTATTTTTTTAGCTTTATTTTATATTTTTTTAATTTTTTATTAAAAAGCGTTTATTTTACAAGCTTTTTTATTAAAAGTAAAAAAGCGCTAAAAAAATTATATTTTAATATAATTTTAAGGTTAATTATTAATTATATATTTAGTACTTTAATATACGTTTAATATTTAATATATTATTTTAGCTAATTTTAAAAAATTTTAAAAGAAAAATTTTTCGAGAGCTTTTAAGTATTAAAGAAATTTATAATATATTTATTAGTTTTAATTATTAAACATTTTTTAAAAATATAAAGAAAAAAAACAAGTAAAATAAAAAAAAATAAAAAAAAGCGCTAACAATTAAACTTTTTAAAAAAATACTGCTTTTTTTTAAAATATTAGTTTAATAAATAAACCGGGCTTATAACTTTAATAAAATAGCTTATAATATAAAATTAAACTAACGTTTTTAATAATGCGCTTTTAAATATTTATTAAAAGCGTTAATTTAAAGTTAAATTATTTTAAACTATTTATTATAAATTTTTTTTTTATATAAGCGCTTTATACGCTAGGTTAAAAACGTATTTATAAATAATCTTCGGCGCTTTTTAAAAGCTATACTTAAATAAACTAAATCATTTTTTTAATTGCGCTTTTTATTTATATTAATAAGCGCTTTTTTTAATTAAGTACACTTTTTATATAAATAAAGCGCTTTATAATAAAAAATTAATCATTAATAATATTAAAAATTTTTTTAAAATAACAAATATAAATAATTTAATAATTTTTATTTTAAAACTTTTTAATTAAAAAAAAAATATAAACCGATTTATATAATTTAATTTATTTAAGTTAATAAGTTTTTATACTTAATTTAATTAAACGTTTATTATTAATTTTTATTAATAAAATATAAATAGCTTTACGTTTATTTATATTTTTTAGTTATATATTATTAATCGCGGCGATAATAATATTAAAACAAGTAAAAACGCTAAAAATAAACCGGTTATTTTTATTTATAAAAAATTTATAAATAATATTTAAATATAAACTTTTATTAACGCTTAATAATATTATATAATAAATAAACTTAAAAATAATATAAAATAATAAGCTTAATAGCTTAAATAATAAATAAAATATACTCGAGGTAAATTAAGATTTTTTTTTGCTGCCGCAATTAAAATAAAACGTTTTATTTTTTTTAACTTTTATAGCTTTATAATTTAAACTATTTTTTTTAACGCTATAAAAAATAATTATAATATATTTTATAATAAAATATTAATCTAAGGTTTATATTTAAAGGCTTATGATTTATTAATATAAAATATATTTAAATAATTTATAATAACTAATAAAACTTTAAATATATTAATTAATTATACCGAAAAAATCTACGAAAAAAATAACGCTTATTAAAACTTTTTTAACGAAAAATTAACTATTATTTAAGTAAAATTATAAGCTAAAAAAAAAAGTTAATTAAAATAAATTAATCGATTAATAATTTTATAATAGCTGTTTAATTTATTTATAAATATAATATTAAGCTCTCGGGCTTTTTTTTTTTTTTTAATAAAAAAAAACGCAATAAAAAACTATTGTTTAATAATAAACAAGGTATATTAATAGCCTTTATAAAAAAAATATATACTATTAAAAATATTACGTTAAATAATAAACTTAAAAAATTTATTAAAGTTAAAATTATTATATTTTATAATAAGTTTAATAAAAATAAAATTAATTTTAAAGTTTAATATTAATATTAATTAAACCAGCTTTATATTAACGCTGATTATTTTGCTAATAATTTTATTAAAATAATTAATATTAAATTTTATTTAAAAAATACCGCGGCTAAAAATCTTTAGCTTTATTTAAGCAATATATATTTTAATTAAATTTATATAATAAACGTTTTAATAAAACATTTATTATAATAATACTTAAACTTTAATAAAAAAAAAAAGCTTATATAAAATAATAAAGCTATAAAATAAAAAAACTAAATAGTTTTTAAGTTTTTAAAAACTAGTTTATTTATTTAATTAAAAAAAAAATAATTATTAAGTTTTAATAAAAAAAAAATTTAACGCTTGTTTTTTTACACGCGTAAAAAATTAAGTTATTATTTAATTTTTAAACTTTAATATAAAATATAAAAACTTTATATTTTAATATAAATAAATTACTTATAATATAATTAAAAATAATTTTTTTAATTATTAATATAAAAATTATAATAATATTAATATAAACAAATAAAAATAAACAAGTTATAATTTAATAATTAATTTTTAAAAAAATAATATTTTTTAATAAAATTTAACCTTTAAAAGTTAAGTTTACTTAAAGTTAATATATAAAAAAATAAAATAACTTATAAAAAAAAAATATTTTATTTATAAAAAGCGTAAATATTACATTAAAAATTACTTGCTTATTAAAAAACTTGCTGCTAATTAAAAAACTTATTTTATAATATTATATATTTATTTTAAATAAAAAAAATAAACGAAAACAAAAACGCAAAAAAAGTTTAACTTTAAAAATATTAAACTTTTTTTTAAAAAAACTATTAAATAAATTAATAATTAATAATATAAAAAATTATTTTTTATTATATTTAAACGGTAATTTTTTTTAATAGCTTATATTATAAAAATAAATAAATAAATATTTAAAATAAAAACTTTTATTAATATAAAAACAAATAAATATTTTTTTATAAATATTAAATATATTAAATATATATTATTAAAATTAAGTACGATTATTAAAAAAAATTTTAAAAATTTTTTTTTTTAAATATAACTCGAGATTTTAATAATTAATCGACTATATTTTTATAATAAACTTTTATTTATAAAAACAAGTGTTTAAAAATGTTTTTTTAATAATTATTAATATAAAAAACAACTTATTAATAAATAAAGTATTTTACGAAAAATATAATATATTATTAAATATTTAACGTAAATATTATATTTTTTTTAAAAAATTATTAAAAAAACAAAAAAAAAAAATAATAAAAAATAAAAAAACTAGCACTTTATTTATAACGTAAATATTAAAAAAAACGTTTTATTAAAGCGATTTATATTATTTAATATATAGTTTATAATTAATAAAACAAAATTATTAATTATTTTTTCTCGCGATAAATTATAAAAAAAAGTGTTATAAATAAATTAATTAATTTTTTTTAATAAATCTTATTTTATAAAAAATATATAAAAAATAAATTATTAATTATAAATAATAATAAAAAAATAAACTTTTATTAACGTTTTTATTAAAAAAAAAATTAAAAACATAATTAATATAAACTATATTAATTATAATAAAACGTTATAAAATAATATAAATATTGTTTTATTATTAATATTATAATAATTAACGCAGTTTTTTTTATAAAAATTATATAAAAAAATAAGTAAAAGCTTTATATTATAAATATTAACAAGATTAATATTATAATTAAAAATAAAAAATATAATAAATAATTTTTTAATAAAAAAAATAAAAAGTTAAAGCGTAAAACTTAAAATATAATATTTAAAAAATATTATTTTTTGTTTTAAACTTTTAATAAAGTAAACTTAAACGCTTTAACGCTTAATTAAGCTATTAATTATTAAATAAAGTTTTTTTTTAATAAAAATATTATAAATTTAATTAATTATTTTTTTTATTATATATTTATTAAAAAATTAAAGGTTATACGCGAATATATAATAAAAAATTTATATAAAAGTTTTATTATTTTAAAAAACGTATTATTTATAGCCTCGGTGCTAATAACGCTAAAAAATAATAATAAACTTAAATTTTATATAAATTATTAAAAAATAAACGTGTTAATAAAAAAAAAATATATTTGCTTTTATTAATAAATAAAACTTTATTATATATTTTAAAGGCTAAAATATTTACTAAGATTAATATATAATAAGTTTTTTATAAAATAAAAATATATTTAAATTATAAAAACTTAATAACGTTTAAAATATATTATAGATTTTTTAAATATAAAGTTATATTATTTAAACTTATAAATAATTTAACGAATTTTTAGCGCTATATAAATAACGCTTTAAATAATTATTTAAATAATTTTTATAATATTTATATTAATAATATTTTTATTTATTTTAAAAACTTAAAAAAACATTAAAAACACGTTAAAAAATATTAAAATGTTTAAAAAATATAAGTTTATAAGCTAACTTTAAAAAATATAAATTTTATATTATTAAAATTAAATATTTAAGTTTTATTATTAAAAAAAATAAAATAAGTTTTAATTTAAAGAAAATTATTATAGTTTACGACTAAAAAAAACCGATTATAATAAAAGCTATATAGTTTTTTTAAAAATTTTATAATTTTTATAAAAAATTTATTATTAAATATAGCTAAAAAATAAAAGCTTTATTTAATTTAATAAAAAAATAATAATATTTTATTAAAATAAAAAATATAAAATAATTTTTAATAAATTAAAAAACAAGTTAATATTTATATTTATATTAATTTATTTTAATTATTACCGAAAAACTTATATAAAAATAAACGTTTTTAATAATATAGTTGTCGGCGGTTTATTATAAAAAAAAAACAACAGCTAATAATATTTTATTATTTTTTATTTAAAAATTTTATACGGGGCCGAGTTAAATTATAATATTTTTAATAAAAAAATATTAGCTATAATTAAAAAACTATAGTTTTAATAGCTAAAGCTAATTAAAATATAAAAAAAAAAACTATTTTTTATTATTATTAATTATTAAATATTAAAATATTTTAATATAAAATAATGTTTAAATTTATATTAAATAAATTAAATTAATTTATTTATTTAATATAACTTTTTAATAATTTATTGCTTTAAAATATAAAACGTAGTAATAAACGCTTTTTTTAAAAAATAAAAAAAAGTGCGTTTTTAAAAAAATAAAATAAAACGCTAGCAATATATAATTTTTTTTAAATTAATAAACAAGCTTAAAAGGTTTACTTTTAATTTAATTATTAATAAGCTATTTATTTTTAATATAAATATTAACGTAAATATTAACGCTTTTTTTTTAACGGTTTTATTAGTCGATAAAATATTAAAACAAAACTAAAAGTCGCTAAAAATAAAAATTTATAAAATAAAAACATAAACTAATTAATTAAAAAACTAGGCATTATATAAAAATTTAATTATATACCGAAATAAATTAATTATTTTAAAAATTAATTACTTGCTCGTATAAATTTTAAAAAAAATATATAAATAAATTATTATAATATATTTTAACTAAAATAAAACTTAAAAACTAGTAATTATTTAATATTAATAGCTTAAAATATTAATAAATTATTAATTAATAAAAGTTTTACGCGATAAAATATTAAAACTTTTATAATTTATATTTATTTTATTACGCTTGTTTTAATATATAATTATTAATTTTAAAAAAATAACTATAAATAATAATAAAAAAAAATTTATATTTATAATAATTAATTGTTTTAATAAAACTTTTTAATTTATATTATACGATAAATCGGTTATTATAAAAAAAGCAGCATGTTTATATTATAAAAGTTTATTTAAAATATTTAATTTTTTTAAATAAATAAACTTAAATAAAAACTTTTAATTTATTTTATTATTTATTAATAAGCTTATTAAAATTTTTAATATTAAATAAATATTATTTTTAATAAATTATTATAAATTAATAAAGTAAATAAAAATTATAATTAAATATTTTAATTAAAAATTACGTTTTTTTTATAATTATTATTAAAATAATTAAAGCGATATATTTTTAATAATAAACTTTATTATAATATTATTTTTTTATAATTTTATAAAAATATAATTATATAAAATATTATTCGGCTTTTTAATATTAAATTATTATAATTAAATAAATTAAATATAATAAATAAAAAACTTATTAATAAAAAAGCGCTTAAATTAAAAAAAAGCTTAATAATAAGCTTAAATTATTAAAAAATATATAAAAATAATATATAAAGTGTTTATTAATACTTAAAAAAAATAATTTAATAAAAAAATTAATATTAATATAAACTTAATTTTAATATTAATAACCGCGTGTTTATTATTAAAAAATAATAGTTTTAAATTATCGATAAACTTTTTAATAAACTTGATTATTTATTAACTTGTTAATATTTTAAAACTTTAAAAAAAATAAACCCGGCTATTTTTCGGTTAAAAATGCTTAAAAGCTAAAAATTAACCGATTTATATTATGCCGACTAATTATAAAAGTTTTTAAATAATTTAATATTAAATTAAATTATAAAATAATTAAAAAAAAATATTATATCGCTTAAAAATAATAAATAAAAATAAAAAGTAAAATATATTTACACGAGTTATATATATTATAAAAAACTTTAATATTAAATAAATTAAATTAATTAAAATTTTAATAAGTAATAATATTTTATTAATAATTTTAAAAACTTATTTTTATTATTATTAATTTTTTATAAAAATAATTTTAAATTAATAAAATTATTATAATAATTAAAACGTTAATTAAAAATAATTAGCAAAAATAAATTTAATAATATATATTTAAAAAATAATTTACTTAAAAATATATAAATATTATATCGGTTAAAGTAAAAAAATATAAATATAAATATTATTATAAAAATTTATATTATTACGTTAAAAAATAATATAATAAATTTAAATAAAAATATAAAATAAAATAATAAAATAATATTTTAATAAAATATAAAAATATTTTTAATATTCTCGTAAATTAAAAGCTTATAATATAATAAACTAAAAATAAATATTTAAAGTAAAAATTTTTTTATTAAAAAATATTTTATTTTAAGTTTTATATAAATTAATTTTTAAAACAAGATTATTTTTTTTTAAAAAAAAAATAATTATAAATAATTAATTTAATTAAATAACTTAATAGTTTATTTTTATTAAATAGTTTATATTATTAATATAATTATTAAACTAATTATACGCGCATAAAAAAATATATATTAATTTTATATATAAAATTCTTTTTTTTTTTTTTTTTTTTACGATTAATATATATTTAATACTTTAATTAAAAATATTACTTTTAAAAAAAAGCCTAGTTATAATATAATATATTTTAATATAAACTTTTAAATTTTTAAAATAATTTTTTAATTATTATAATAAAAAATAAGTTTTTTTTATTTTAACGTTATTAAAAAATAATTTATATTTTATAAATATTATATTATAAAATATTCGATTAATTATTTAAAAAAAATAAATAATTAAATTAATTATTTTTTACGGTAATATTATTATTTAAAAAATTTTTAAAAAAATTAAAAAAATAATTATTATATAGTTTTTTAAAACTAAAAAAATTTAATTATAACCGAAAAAAAATTTAATTATTAATAAAATTTAATATATTATAAATTTTTTAATAAATTTATTATAACTTTAAAATAAAAATATATTTTTAATTATAATAACGTTAAGTTTTATAGCTAAATTAATTAATTATAAATTATTGTTTTTTTTTTCGATAATAAATTAAATATTTTAATATATTTTATATTTTTTTTTTAAAATTAAATTAATAATTTATATTTTTAAAACTTTTAAAACTTATAATTATAAAAATATTAAAATAAAAATATTTTTTGCTTGTTATATTTTATATTAAATAATTTATATTTTATAAAAAAATATTATTTTATTTTATATTTTTTTAATTTTATTAAAGTTTTATATTAATATTATTTTTTGCTTAAAAAAAACTTTAATAAAAAACGTTTTTTTTTAATTAATAAACTTTATATTTTTTAAGTTTTTTTAAAAAAATTTTAAATATATTATTATTAATTAAGTTTTTTTAAATTATTTAATAAATCGTAAATAAATATTAATAAAAATATTTAAATTTTTTAATTTTATTTTTTTATTTTAATTTTAAATTTTATTAAATATATTTTTTTTTAATAAATTAATTTTAATAACACGTTATTATTATAATTAATATTATTTATTAAGTAAATTTTTTATATTTTAAGTTTATATATTATATATATTAAAATATTTAGTTTTTAAAAAGTTTTTTTTTTTTATAAACTTTAATTTTAATTATTTTATATTGCGTATAATTTTATTAAAAATTTTTTTAAATATTTTAAAAAATATATTATTAAATAATATATAAAAAAAAAATTTTTTTTTCGAGTTTTAATAAATAAATTTTATTTTTTATATATTAATAATTAATTTTGTTTTTTTTTTAATAAATTTATTTTTTATTTATTTATAAAAACTTAATTATTAAAATCGTTTATTATATTAAATATAATTTATATAATATAAAATAATAATAAAAACTAATTATTAATAAAAAGTTTTTAATAATTATTTATAATATTTTTTTAATTATAAATAATTATTAGTTTTTTATAATTTATAATATAGTTTTATTATATAATTAATTTTTAATAATTAATATTATTATAAATATAATAATTTAAATATTATTAATAATAATAACAATTATAAATTTTTTTTTTAAAAATATAATACGTAATTAATTATACCGAGAAAATTTATATTTAATAATAAAAAAGCGGCAGCTATTTTATTTAATATAATATATATAAAAACCTGCGGTATATATTTTTTTATTATTTAAACAAGTTTTATAATAAAATTAAAATATTAATTAAAAAATATAATTTTATTAATAAAATAATTATTTTATATTATAATTATATTTAATATTAAAATTTAATTTTATTAAATATAGCTTTTAATAATAAAATTAGCTTATATATTAATATTTAAAAGCTTAATAATTATTAAATTTTAAAAAGTTTTTTTAACTTATATAATAAATTTTAATATTTTTTTTATATAATTTTTTATTTAAAATAAGTTTATTTTAATATTAAATAATTAATAAATTTTTTAAATAAATTTTTAAAGTTTTATATAAATATTATTAATTAAAATATTTAAAATTTTTTAATTTTTATTTTTTTTAATTATATTTAATTAATTATTTATTTTAAAAATTATTTAATTATATTAAAATTAAATATTATTTTTTTAAGGTTTTTTTTAATTTAAAAGTTTATATAAATAATAGTTATAACGCGTTAAAAAATAAGCTTAATAATTTTTTTTATATAAGTTTAACTTTAATTTTTATTAAATTTTAAATTTAATTTAAAAATATTTAATAACGTTTTATTTTTTTAATAAGTTTTAATATTTTTTAAAATGTTTTTATAGTTTAATTAATTAGTTTTAAAGCTAGTAAAATAATATTTTTAATAATATTTTTTTCGAGGTTATTTTTATTATTATTCACGCGTTATTTTTTTATAATTATAGCGTTTATAATTAAATTAATATTAAAAATTTTTATAAATATAAATATTAATAGTTTTAATAAATTATTTAAATATTTTTTATTTATTGCTTTAAAAATAATAAATTATTTATTTTTTTAATACTTAGTTTATTTAATATATTTAAACTTTAAATAGTTTTTATATTTTAAAATATTTATTTTTTATTATATAAAATAAATAAAATTTATTTAAAATAAAAT
>MU389901.1:0-17614 GCA_022578765.1 Xylaria sp. FL0933
TTATTAAGTAAGTAATATTTATATATATTATGTTTTATATATTAATATATTTATAAAAATAATTTAAATTTAATATATATTAAATTTAATTTTTTTTAAAAAAAAAGTTTAGTTATTTTAATTTAATTAAAGATTAAATTAGAGTTGAAATATTAATATAGTGTTGAGGTGCAGTATATTGTATTGCCTTAAAGAATAAGTCTAGGTATAGTGGAGAGAAATAATACCTCCTGTTATATAATAAGTGTGTGTAAGGCGTAAATACTCAGCCTCTTTAGGCTACCAGCCTCTTTAATTTCCATACTCTCACTTAAACCATACACACTTTAGTGAGGCTATCACTACTGCTTTTTTCTAACTGTTCCTTATTATACGTGGAGTTATATATAGTTTTAAAACCGTATATCTTCGGCACCTTAATAAAGTAGGTCCTTTAGTTTAGCCCATTTAAACAGCTTTAGTAACGTCTCGGGTAAACATCTCCCTTTGCCTCCTTTGCTGCTGTTTATATTATATTATATATGTGCTAATATTATTTTTCTATGTTTTCGTAGATATTCGATAAATAAGCGTTGCTTGCTAAACAAAACTAACTTTTAGCGCTTAAATCTTGTTTTTTAAAGTCTTAGCGCATTATAATTTTAAACTAAAACATATTTCCCTGTCGTTCTTTCTGCTTTAATAATAGCTATAAAAAAAACATGCTAGATTTTTTTTTTCCATTTATTATTTATTAAAGGACTATTCGGCACGCTAAACACACTAATTTTAAAATTATATTTAGCAGTATTTTCTGCTCCAGCAAAGTAGCTAAAAATATCTCAACTTTTAACGTTTAATATAATATTTATTTAGTTAACTTAGTTTTATTCACTATAAAAAAAAATAAGCCGCAGGTAAACATAAAGGCCCTGTTTATATTATAATTCAAAATACTTTAAAATTATAATTAACTTGGTTAAAGTTTAAAATTACTATAAATAAACTTTAACTTTATTTTCTAGCGTTTTTAAGTTTATTAACAGTAAGCTAAAGTCTAGCGGTGTTTTAGCTATAATAATAAAATTAAAAGAAGTATAAATATATTAAGTTCGTTAAACTAAACTTTTTTATAAGCGGTTTTTAAAGTAAAAGCCTTAATATTACCGGGGTTCTTTATAAAGTAGCTTTTTACAAGGTGAGTTATAAAGCATATTAAATAATTGCTAGAAATAGCAGTAGTAGATGTAGTCGTAAATAATATCATTAAAATCATTAAAAAAAAAAAATTCTAGTAATATAAAAAATGTTAGTATATCTTAATTAAATAATAAATAAAAGCAATAATAAAACTAAAGTTCTTTAAAATAAAACGCTATAAAAAATAAAAGCCCCGTTAGTCGTAATTATATAAAACCTGTAAAAGTAGTTATATATTTAAAAATATAATATTTAGCTGTGTTAACGTTAAAATTATAATTCTCCCACTCGTTTTATAAACAAAAGCTTAAAACATCTCGAAAAATATTAAATTTATCTCTTAAGAGTAACTTTATTAACTTATTAGCGATTTATTCAAAAGTATATATTTATTAAAAGTCTACATCTTCTCGCTAAGCTACTTCTTTATAAAAAGCCTGCTATATTAGCACGTGTTTTATTTTGCTATAAAACTACAGGTTTTTCGTTATTGCTATAACCTTTTAATTATCCCTATAAATGATCATAATAGTTATATTTTACTTATTAACATTTAATTTAAATAATAACCGCTGTAGCTATATAGCCTCCTTTATTGCTTATATTTATTTTATTAGCTTTAATTCGCAGAAAAATAAAATAATACTTTATTATTTTTTTAAGCTCTAGTTAATAGCTCTGCTGCTTATATTAAAAATATATCCCGCTATTAAACGTTTTATTTAAGTATAGCTTGCTTAGTTAACATTGGTTTAGCTTACTAGATCTTATAGTTCTTCTTCGTAGTATAATTTTAAATCAATAATATTATATAAATAACGCAGCACTCGTTTAACACCTTTTAAGTGTTTTATTATAAAGTTCTTCATATATTTACTTAAATAAAAAACTACGTAAGCAATATCTAGCTTAGTGCCCAGCATAACGTATATAAAACATTTAATTACTTTAAAATATTAGTAAACATTTTCCTTAAAAGCTTTATATCCATTAGCCGGTTTAAAGATTTTAATCACTTTTATAAGCGTACTTATAATATAAGCTTTTTATTAACTTAAATTTCTAATAATCTTTTCTAAGTAAGCTTTTTAGCTAAAAAAAATATAGTTATACTTTTTATCTTTAATAATTATTATTTTAAAATAATATAAACAAGGTTTTAAATCTTATATTTTAAATCTCTTAAATAATGTTTTTTTAATCTTGTTAATTTTTAATTTTAAAGGTTTTGCTATTAAAAAATCGTCCACGTAAACAGCGATATAAATATATTTTTTAGCGAAAACTCCAACGTTTAAGTCCAACGGTTTAAATCTTAGCGTAGCTAAAAAGTCTGCTAGCGTTTAATACTAAACTTTAAAAGCTTGTTTTAAACCGTATAAAGCTTTATTTAACTTATAGACTTTTTTTATACCGTTTTTAAACTCAAGTAATTATTATATATAAACATTTTCTTTTACTTCCTTATAAAAAAAAGCAGTTTTTATATTTATTTGCTCGATTTTTAAGTTTAGCGCTGCAGCAATAGCAAATATAGCTTTATAGCTCATCGGCTTTACCACTAAAGCAAAAGTTTTATTATAGTTTTTACCCAATATTTATTTAAAGCTTTTAATAACCTAGCGTGCTTTATAGCAAATAATCTCTTTATTTAGTTTTCTTTTAATTTTATAAACTTATTTTCCGGTTATTAAATTTTTTCCGGCAAATAATTCATAGAGGTTTTAAATACAGTTATTTATAAGTAATTAATATTTAGCACTTATAACTTTATACCACTATAACCACTTAATATTCTCTTTAGCTTGTTTATAGCTCCTAGGTTTTATTTTAATAGCTAACAAAATAAAGGATAACGCCGCAATAACCACTTTAAACTCCGGTATAGCTAATTATAAGCCGTACTTAAGTCGATCAAAGCTTTATATTCTAAGCCGAAAATTATAATAATTTTTAAGTACTTCTAGTACAAGGCTGCCTAGTTCTAAGTAAAGCTAATTAAAGTAAAGTAGTGCTAATAGTTATTAATCTACTAAAGATACTAATAATAATACTGTTGCAGCAGTGTTTTCTGTGTAAACATTAAAGCTATATATTTTTAATAATATAGTAAATAATAAGCTTAAAAAAATAGCGTTTCTTCGACTAGTTTTCTCGGCCTCTCTAGCAATTTACCTTTGTTTTTATTTACTAAGCGGTAATAATAACCTTTTTTACTTTTTTATATTACTTTTTGTTTTTTTAAAAATAATATATAAGTATTTTTTAATAAATACAACATTATAAGCGTTAATAATAGTGTAATTATCGAGGCAAAAAACTTTATAATTATATATGCTATTTTTTTTATACTCGATTATTTTATAAAAAATAATTTTCTTTTTTAGTATACTTAGCTTAGTTTATAATATATATTTACCGCGTGCTTTAAAAGTTATTATATTATTAATATTTAGTTTTTTACCGTATTAATTTTAGTACGGTATTATTTTAGTTTTTTTAAACCGTCGCTTGTTTTTAATATAAATAATAATTTCGATAAATATAAGCTAAAGATTTAAAAATATTTCGTTTTTAGCAGTAATAACTACTAATAATTATACTAAGTTTTTTAATATATATATAGCCTTTTTAGCTTTTTTGTTTTATTAATGTTAATTTATAGCAATATATTTAATGACTATTTTTTTTTAAATATAAAATTAAATAAATTTTTTGTTTGTATAGGTGCTTAGTTTATTGAGCGTGATAAATTAACATTTCTGCTTAAGTCTCTCCCACTTTTTTAAAAAATCTTTAAGTTTTAAAAACCAAGAACTTAGTTTTTATAGCAGTTATACCTATACTCTCTTAATAAAGTCATAGTAAATAGCTATTTAGCTTATATAGCTGTCGTATCCCTTGGGCGTGTCGTTTAACATGCTAGCTTTATTAAAGTATATTAACTTTAAAAAATAAGTTTCTTTAAAGAGCTTACTTTTATAAGGTTTACCTTACATTTTATTATTAACGCAAGCTTTATATAAACAGTACTTATTCTAGAGTTATAAACCCTTAGTTATTATTATAAAATCTTATATTTTTTTATTATTTGCGTGCTTAAGTTATTTATGCTATACTTTTAAAGTAAGGTCAATAAAGTAAAAGCGAAAACTATAATTTAGTGCAGCTATTTAGGGCTTAATATTTAATTGTTTAATTATATATAGCCCGCTTAATTTTTTTGCTGTTAAAAAAATATATTTTTTAATAGCCTTCCAAGCTTTATTTATATAAAATAAAAATTCAGCACTTTTTTTTACTAACTAAGAAATAAAAACTAGGTTAGCTTTTGTTTTAAGCAAGTAAATAACGTTTATAATAATAATTATTTTAGTTTTTTTATTAATGATCGTAGAAAATTTAATAATATTTATTTATTTTAAAATAATAATAAATTTGCCGATTTCGTGAAATAATATACTTTTATAAAGGCAAAAGTTATAAAATAATATTTTATCGCAAAAGTTATACTAGCTAATATTGTTATTAAACATTATATAAGTTAAAATTTGCTTTATTAATTTTTCTGCTTTTTGTTTTAGCAGGTTAAAAAAGTTTATTTTAACTAGTATTTTTTTTAAGGCCGAGTTTAGTGAAATAATGGCCATTAAGCTTTCTAGTGTTATAAAAAATATTGTTTTTAAACTATTGTTTTTTTTAAACCTGCTAAATATTTTATTAAAAATTCTAGGTTTACGTAGTAGTATAATACTTATTTCTTTAACATTGTTCTAAGCTGCTAAAAGTATTAAATTTAATAATCTAAGTAATAAGTTAACTATTAAAACCGCTATATTTTCATTATTATTTTAAGTTTTTTGTTTTTTGCCCTTGTTTTTTTTAAACTATTTAAAAGCTAGATTAAAATTAGCTTAATAATATTTATTAAAAAAATAATTAGTAGTTTTTTTGCCCTCGGCAATATAATGTTTATAGCCGGGGCTATGCTCTTAATTTTATTTTCTTTCTTGTTTTTTATAGTTGTTGCTACTGTTATTAAATTTATATTAATTAAATAATAATACTGCTTTAATATTTTATTGCTGCGTTATTTTTTTTTTTGCTTTTTTTTAAAGAGTTTTTTATAAAGCGGCATTAAAAATAACTACTTTAATTAATCTCTCTCTTATAGCTTTTTTAACGGTAAAAATATAGTTAGTTTAAAAAAAAATAAACTTAAAATTATTATATTTATTACTTAATTTATTAAAAAATTTTATAAAAAAAAAAAGTTTGCCGATAATACACGAGTTAAGGTTAAGTTATTTTAATTTTAAGTAAATCAAGCAAAGTTTAGCAGTAAATTAAAAAATAAAGCCTTTTATAGCTAGTAAAATCGCTTTTCACTTAAATAATAAGTTTTAAAAAGCTACACTTTTAATAAGTTTCACTTTTTCATTAAGTAATTTTCACACATTTGCTGCTATAACTTTTCTGCTTTTATTATTAAATTTATTAGCTTGTTGTTTAATAAAATCTTAAACGTTTAAGCTATAACGACTTTAAATACACCTGATAATTTTTTCTTGTTTTATTTTCTAGGTTTCTTAAACCTTATATAATTTAATGCTAATTAATATATTAAAAATTTCAACAAGCTTTATTTTCTTTAAGCCTTTAAATAAATAGCTAATATATTTTATAACTCGTATATAATTTTCTATATTTTTTTTAAACCTAAAAAAGTCGGCTAATAAATTAAAAATAATAATTCTCCCGAAAAAAGTTTTAACCTTAGTTTTATTAGTTATTTTAATATTTAATATAAACAATAGGTTAATATAAAGCGTCGTCGTCGTTTAAAATAAAATTTTATAAAATAATATTTAATAAAATAAAACTTAAAATAAAATCGTTAAAATTAAAATTAAAAAATATCTCGATAATTTTAAATATATATTATTTTAAGTTCAAAATAATAATAATATTAAGTAACGTTAGCTTTAATAATTCTAGAATAAAAAGCTTAATAATAACTTCGAGGCTAAAAAAACTAATTTTATTAAGGTTGTTAAATATAAATATAAAAAAAACTTCCTTTAATAAAAATAATAAAATCGATTTAAGTAAAAAAATAAATAAAAAAAATATTCTAAAATAATAATTATAATCTATAAAATTTTTATAAAAAAGTCAAAGTTATTATTTATATTCAAGTTCTTAAGTAAAATATAAAAAATTCTCTTCGTTAAAAAAACAATAATAAATAAATAAAATAAGTAATTAAATTCTAAAGTTATATCTTAAAATAGTTTTTCGAGCTTTTATAAATAAACTCGGCTTAAAATTCACGTAAAAATTTTGCTTAAATCGAAGTCTTAAAGCTATTCTGCTTTGTTTTTCTAAGTTAATCTCCGGTTGTTAAAAAAACAAAGTTAATAGCGCGTGTTTAAGTCCTTTTAATAATCCGTACGTAACAAAATAAAATAATAAGCCAAAATTTAAATAGTTTTAAAATATCTTTTAATATAAAAGTCGATAATTTAAACAATAATAATAATAAAAAGTCAACGCGTATAATTAAATAAATAAAAAAAATATAAATATTTTCATTTTTGTTTAAATAATTAATATTAAATTAATAGTAAATATTATATTAAAGTATACAGCAGAGTAATTACCACTTTATTATATGCTCTCACTAATCTATTTTTGTCGTTCTTTATTTTTCTAGTTTAATAAAAAAAGCAGCAGCTTAAATACTACAAAATAAATAAAAAAAACAATTATATTAATAAATAATAATAAATAATAAAAATAAATTAATTATATAAAGGTTATAAGCTTCCGGGCTCATAACTAGTTAAAATATTAATATAATATTAAGGTATAGTATATTATATTACCTTAAAGAACAAGTCTAGGTATAATAAAAAAAGATAATACTTTCTGTTATATAATAAGTGTGTATAAAGCATAAGTACCCAGCCTCCTTAGGCTACTAGCCTCCCTGATTTCTATAATTAATCACTTTTAATTACTTAGGCCCACTTTTATAAATGATTAAATTAATTAAAAAAATTTTTAAGTGATTAATTTAGTTAAAAAAATTTTTTTGAGTGATTAATTTAGTTAAAAAAGCTATTTTAAATGAATAATTTAATTAATGACTAAATTAATCACTGAGTGACTAAATTAATTACTTAAAATTTAAAAACCTTAATATTTATAATAATAACGTTTAAAATTTTAATAAAACTAGTTTTATAATAAGTTAAATCTGCTTATATATAATTATTATATATATTAATTAATATAAAAAACGTAAATTAATATAATTTAATAATAAAAAATAATTAATAATAATTTATTTTATTAATTTACGCGGTTTATATATTTTATTGTTTATTATTTTTTAAAACATTTATTATTTTAAATATTAATATTAAAATACTAACTTTTTAAACAATTAAATATTTAATATTAATTATAATAAATAAATAATTAATAATATAAGCTTAAAATAAATAAAATATTTTAATAAATATATTAAGCTATAATATATTAATATATATTATATATTAATATATATTATATATTAATATTAAATTAATATAAAAATTATTATAAGCTTAAAAATATTATATTAATTTTTTTGCTTGCGCACTTATTATATTTAATTTAATTATTTAATATTAAGCTTTATAATTTATTAAAATAAACATATAATTATTAAATATTAAAATTTATTAAATTATATATATATTAATTATATTATTAAACTTAAATTTTTTATAATATTTAAAAAAGCTTATATAATAATTTTTATAAAATTAAATATTTTAAAAAAATTTTAAAAATTAAAATTAATATTTTATAATTTATAAGCTTATAAAAAAAAAGCAGCTTTTTAAAAAAGCCTTCTTTAAAAAGGCTTTTTAAGCTATAAATAGTTTGCTAAGCTATAAATAGTTTTTTAAAAACAATGTTTTTTAAATAGTTTTTTTATTAATAAAACAACTTTTTATTTAAGATATTTTTTTACAGCGCTTAATAATTAATAGCTAGTAATCTATAACTTTTGATTTTTTAAATAGCCGGCCTTGCAGTAAACTTTTTATTAAAATTATTTATTTTATTTTTAAAAAATATATTAAAATAGTTTTTTTTTAGTTTAACTATTTAATTTAAATTAACTTAATATATAATAAAGTGTCGAATTACTTTAAGTAATTTAAGTAATTAAGTGATTAATTTATTTTTTTTCACTTAACTCCACTTTTTAAGTGAAGAAATTACTCAAAGAGGGCTAGCTAAATGAAGAAATTACTCAAAAAAGCTTAGTTGAGTAAAGAAATTACTTAGTTGGCTAAGTAAAAGTAAGAGTAAAAGTAAAGAAATTACTTTTTACTCAAAGTAAAATAAGTAAATTTTTTAACTAAAAATAAAAAAAAGGCGAATAAAAATAAATAAAAATACTTTTTATATACTACGAAAAAAACGCTATTTAATGGTATTTTTTCTAGTCTTTTTGGCTTAATAGTTTTTTTTTTAAACTTTATTTAAAAAAGCTTGTTTTTTTTTTATTAAAAAAAACCTATAGTTTAAATAAAATTTAAAAAATAATTACTAGGCCAAAAAGACTAGAAAAATACCATTAAATAGCGTTTTTTTCGTAGTATATAAAAAGTATTTTTATTTATTTTTATTAGCCTTTTTTTATTTTTAGTTAAAAAATTTACTCATTTTACTCTGAGTAAAAAATAATTTCTTTACTCTTTTTCACTTAGCCCTACTAAATTAAGTAAAGAAATTACTTAACAAGGTTTAGTTGAGTGAAGAAATTACTCAAAAAAGCCTAGCAGAGTAAAGAAATTACTTAAAAAAGCTAGGCTGAGTGATTAATTTACTCACTGAGTAAATTACTCACTGAGTGAAGAAATTCTTCACTTAAAATTTCGACACCTTGATATTAATTAATTTTAAATTTTTAATAAGTTTAATATTAATAATAAAATTTTTGCAGCTTTATTTTTAAACAATATTATTAAAAAAAATATTTAAAATATTATCTGCGGCAATAAGCAAGCCTTTAATAAAGCTATATTATTATTAAGCACTTAATAACTTAAAAAAAAAATTTTTAATTAAATAAAAAATAGCGTTTATATATACGTAATTTATTTAACGCATATAAAAAAACTTTATATAATATTTAAAAAATATAAATATTAGCAAGCAAAAAAAATTGTTTATATAAATAAAAATAATATAATATATATAAAACTAATTAAAAAATAATAAAATTAAATAATTATTATAGCTAAACTTTATATTTTAAGATTATAAAATTAAAAACTAATCGATTAAGTTTTTAATAATATATATTATAATTAAAAAATAAACTATATAATATATCCGACGTTTTTTAATTATTTAATTTTTATTATTTAATAAATTATAAATAATATTTATAAAAGCTAAGTTATTATTAATTTTTGATTATTTAATAAAATTATTATTTTAAATTATTATTTTTTATTAACTTAAAAAGCTATTATTATTTATTTTTAAAAATATTTTTTTATTATAGTTGTCGACTATTTTAAGTTTTTTTATTAGCTTTTAATTTAGCTAAAATATTATAACCGTATAGTTATTATTTTTTTAAAAGATTTTAAAAGATTTAATATTATTTTTATAAAATTTTAAAACAGTTTTAGTTTTATTTAACGCTTTATAAATAAAAAATTTACTTTTTATATATAATATATTAAAGCTTATATTAATAACGTTATTATTTTTTTAAAATAAAATATAATTATTATTAATATATTAAAGCTGTTTTAAATTTATTTAATAATATTAAATTTAATTTAAAACTTATAAAATCTTTTATTTTTTATTTATTTATATAATTATTTAGTTTTTTTATTAATAACTTTAATATAAGTATAATTTTAAATAAATTAAAAATAATTATAAAAATTAAGCAATTTTATATTTTTGCTACTTTTAAAATATATATTAATATAGTTAATTTTTTTTAAAAATTTATATTATAATATTAATAAAAGCTTTTTTTATTATAAAAACATAAAATAAAATTATTTGCCGAAAAAAAAATAATTAAAATTATTTTAATATTTATAATAATATAAAAACGCTAAATAATAACTAGCTAAACATGGGCGGCTAAAAGCCGCATGTATTACATAAGCATTACATAATCAAGATAGAGGCTATTAATGCGCGCGTTGGCGCGCAGTCATAGATAATAATCAACCATTTTTTTTTCCCTCTCCCTCTTTCTCAACTATTAAATTTAATTTTAGCTTTAATAAAAAAAAAAGCTTTTTTTTTTTGTAAAACTAATTTATTTAATTAAGTTATTTAATTTATTAAAATTATATTAAAATTATTTTTATTAAATTTAATATATTTAAAAAAAAAAAAATATAGCGTTATAGTTTTTTATTTAAATAGCAGCTAAAACAACTATATTTTAGTAGTAAATTTTATTTAGCTTATAATATTTTTAAGCAAAATTTTTACACGCGAGAAAAAGTGCTATTAAGCTATAAAACTTAAAATATTCGGTTTAATTTAAATTTATTATATTTTATAAATTTAATTATAATCTTATATATTACCGGTTATAGTTTTTATAAATTATAAAACTATAAAAAAAATAATTAATTAAATAGATTTTTATTTTATTAACGTTATAAAATTAAATATAAAACTAATAATAATATTTATATATTTTTTATAATTTTAATTTAATATTAAATATATTTTAAAACATATTAATTTAATTTTTAATATATTATTAAAGCTGCTAATAAAGCTTAACGCTATAAATAAAATTAAAGTATAAAATAATAATAAAAGTTAATTAAAAAATATTATGAATAATTTTAGCTATTTTATAATAATATATATATTTTTTAATTTTAATTAAATATAAAAATTTATTAATAAATATATAAAAAATATTTATTAAATTAAAATTATTAATAAATTTAATTATTAATATATAATTATAAAAAATTTTATATAAAAAAAAGCAGATTTTATAAAAAAAAATAATTATATTTTAATTATTATTTTAAAATTATTATGTTTAATAACGCTATTTTTATATAAGCTAATAAAAAATAGCCTTTTATATTTTATTTAGCTAAATAATAAACGTTATTTTTATATTTTTAAAATTTATTATAACAATATTTTTAAAATAATATATAATAATAAATATTATTTTAAACTTAAATAAATATTATATAAATTAAATAGTTTTATTATATATAATATTATAAAATAAGTGCGTAAATATATTAAATACTGCTTATAATATTTAAATTTAACTATTAATTATTATAAACTAATTAAAAAATTAAAATTTATTTATAAACTAGTTATTTTTTTTTATATTATTATTATAGATTTTATTATTTGTTTATTTAAAGTTTTTTTTAAAAATATTTTTTAAAGATTAAATAAATATAATATAGTCGATACTTTATTTTTAATAATTTGCAAGTTTAATAAAAAAAACTTATTTATATTAAATAGTATTAAATATATAGCTAAATAATAAGCTAAAATTATTATTTATATATTTTTTATTTATAATTAAAATATATTATAAAAAATAATTTTTAACTGCAATTAAAAATTTATATTTAAATTTTAGTAGGTACTATAGCGTTAAATAAATATTACTTTAAAAATTTTTATTAATTATTATTTTTAAACTAATAATTTAAATAAAAAATATAATTAAAAAATTAAAATTATTATTTAATATTATTTTATTATTTATTTTAATATTTTATAAGTAAATATATTACTAGCGTTATAATATAACTTTAATAATTTAAAATTATTAATTAATAAACGTTTTTTTAATAAGCTTATTATAAGCTTTAAACTATAAAAAATATTATTTTTATTTAAAGTTTTAAACCGAGTATTAAATTTTAATTTTTATTAATATTTATATTAATAAAATATAAAAACAGCTATTAATTTTATAGCTGCTATAACTAAAATATAATATAATATATAATATAATTTAATTTAATTTAAAATTAAAAATAAAATTTATTTATGTTTATATAAAAATTATTATTTTTCTAAAAAATTTTTTTATAAATAGTTAGCTTAATATATAAATTTTTTTATAATTATACGTAAAATTAATAAATTAATATATAAACTTAATTTTTTACAGCATTAAAAAATATACCGTGTTATTTTTATAGTATAATTTTTTTTAATGCTTAAAAGATTAAATTTTTTTTATCGACAATAATTTTATTTAAATTATATTATTATAAAAAAAAAAAATAATTTTTATTTTATATAAAATTAACGCTTTTTTAAACAAATAATTAAATAAAACTAAACAACGATTTATTATTAAATATTTTATTTATTAATATAAATTTAAAGTAAAATATAATAAATAATATTTATAAATATTGCTAATAAAAAATATAGCTTAATTAATATAATAATATAATAATAAATATTTTATAACTGCAGCCGAGCTTAATACGCTAAAAAATAATATTAAAAAAATAAAATATTAAACTTTTAAATAAATTTAAAAAAAATAACTAAAAAATAGTCGTAGTTATTTTAAAAACTAATGTTATAATTTTATTAATTATTATATAGTAATAATAACAACTATTAAGCGCAAAGCTTAAACCAACTTAAATATATTTTAAAATATTATTATTATATAATATTTACTTAATATTATATATTTTTACTTACTTTATATATTTATTTATTTACGCATTATTTTTCACTTTTTTAATCGCTAACACTTTTATATTCTTTTACACTTTTTACGCTATAATATTTTTTAATTAAAATATAAATAGTTTTATAATAATATTATATAAAATAAAGCACTTAAACGCGCGCAAACAATTTTTTTTAATATATTTAGCTTTTAATATAATTTTTATAAAAATAAAATTAATTTAACTTATAATAATCGCACGTTAATAATTTAACGCGAAGCTGTTTATATTATATAATATAAAACTTATAAAAATAATATTTTATTTAATAATTATTAAAACTTTTTATTTAATATTATATTTAATTTTAAAAAGTTTATATTTATTTTATATAACTTTATTAAAAAATATTTTAATTTTAAAAATATAAATATATATACCGAAAATTTTGTTAACTTTACGGCGGCAATATATTTTAAATATTTTAAATATATTTTATATTAATTATAAAATACTATGTTTACGCAGCTTTATAATTAAATTAAACAAAATAACGTTAAGTTAATTTTTATAGTTTTTATTATTTATACTATAATTAAAAAGTATTAAAAACAAATTATATTAATAATATTTTATATTGCGTATTTTAAAAAAAGTTTAATCTGCAAAAACGCTGTTTTAATTATAAAAGCTAATATAATTTTAATAATTAAGCTAAACTAGCAGCTAGCAAATAATATTAATAAAATAATTAACGCTTAAAGTTTTATTAATTTAACGACTTAAAATAATTATTTTAACGATTATATTAATATAATAATTTAAGATATATTTTATAAATAAAAATTTTTTATTAATAATATAGTTATTAATATTATTTATAAAAAAATTACGAAAAAAAAACATGTTTAAGCTTGTGTTAAAAATATATTTAATAAGCAATTAATAATATATTGTTTTTTAATAGCCCGCGATTATATAATTTAAGATTTTTTTACGTTTGATTTATTTATGTTTTTTAATATTTTTTTACGTAAAAAATAAAATAACATAAAAATTAATTTTTTTTTAAAAAAAAATAAATTAACTTTTTTTTATATTATTATTATTTATTTTAAGATTTTTTACTTAAGATATTATTTAAGCAATAATATTTTATTATATTATTTTATTTAGTTAAACCTTAACTTATATTTTTTAATATATTATAGCTTATATAGCACAAAAATTAAAAATATTTAAATAACGCTAAAATATTTATTTATAAAAATATTTATGTTTACGATTATTTTATTTTACTTTTATAAATAGTTATTTTAGTGTTTTTTTTTTTCGACTATTATATTACTTATTTAAAAGTTGTTTACGCTTTATATTATCGAAAGCTTTTTGTTTAAAAATTATTATTTATATTTTTATATATAATATTATTTAAAACTTATTTGCATTATATATTTTTTTTTGCGCTATTTTAAGCTTTTAATTTATTTTTAAGCGAAATTATTTTTGTTTTTTGTTTTATTAAAATTTAAAGATATTTTCGCGTATGTTTTTTTATTTATATTTTGCGCGAACTTTTAATTTCTATATAATTTTTATTTTTTTATATTTATATTAATAATAAACACGTTGTTTTTTTTTTTGCAAAAAAAGTAAATATAAAAAAAAGGCAGCTTTTTAAAAAAGTTTTTTTTAAAAAAGCTTTCTAGGCTATAAATAGTTTATTAAGCTATAAATAGTTTTTTAGAAATAACGTCTTTTAAATAATTTTTTTATTAATAAAACAACTTTTTATTTAAGATATTTTTCTGCAGCGCTTAATAAAGCTATAATATTAAAGTTAAATATATAGTTAAAATTACCGACGTTAATTTTAAATATTTTTAATTTTTTTAAACTTTAGGTTTTTAAAACGTTAATAACTGCGCAAAAAGCGTCTGCTTAATTAATTTTTATTAAAAGTTAAATTTTTAAACATTAAAATTTTTTTTTAATATTTATTTTTAAAGCTGTCGACTAGTTAATAAAAATAAATTAAATATTAATATATTACTATATTTTTTTAAATAAATAAAATATTAAATAAGCGTTAAAAAAAAAGCGCTTATAAAATAAAAAAAGTTTTACTATAAAAAATATATATAATTTAATTGTTTAAAAAAACGCGCAAAATTAAATATAATTATAAATATTAAAAAATCGTAATAATAATAAGCTAAGTATATCGCGCCCGCAATAATATAAATAATATAATAATACCGGTTATAATTTAAAAACTTATAAAAAAAATATAAAAATAAGCAATAAAATAAAATCTAATTAATTTTTAATTATATTAATTATATTTATAAAATTATTAATAATTAAATATAAAAATATAATAAAAAATATTTTATTTACATAAATATTTTACTTATATATAAATTATATTAAATAAATAATAAAAAATATAAATTTATTAACGCGGCTATAAAACTAATAGCTAAAATAATTAAAATAACTATAAATAAAAAAAGTATTATATTTTTATTATAATTAAATATTATAAAAGTTTTTAATATAATTAATAAAAAATAAATAATTTATATTTTTTAATTAAAATTTTTTTTTATAAGTTATAATATAAGTTTATTTATTTATTTTAAATAAATTAATATAATTTTATTTTAATAAAAAAACGTTATAATTAATAGTTTTAAAAATAAAAATATTTTAAAGGTTTTTTTTTTTTTTTTTTTTTAACGTTTTATAAAAACTTAGCTGCATATAACAAATTAATTATTATTAGTTTTATTAATAATATTAATTTTTTAATAATAAATTTAAATATTAATTAAAATTATAAAATATTAAAAATAATATAAAAAATATATAAAAATTAAGCTATAAAATATAATATAAAGTTTATGTTTTAAAAAAATAAATTAATATATTTTTTTAGTAGTAAAATAACGCTTATATAAATAGTTTTATTTTTTTAATATTATAATTAAACTAGTTAATAATATAAAATTTTTAAATATATAATTTAATAAAAATATAAAATAAAAAATTTTTTTAGCTAAATTTAAAAAAAAACTTAATATTTAAATATATATAATAATTAAATTATAAAACTTAATATAAAATAATAATATATTTAAAGCAAAGCAAGTTTATTTAATAATAATTTATTATATATTAATATATAACGTTATAATATAATATAAGCTTTTTTAAAAAAAATATAAAATATTATTAATGTTTTAATAATTATTTAAAATAAATATTTTAAATAAATAATTAACGCTTTTAAAGTTATTTTTATATACTTTTTGATAATTTTAAATATAATAATAAGTAATTTTTATTTTTTTTATTTTTTAAAATTAAATTAAATAAACTAATTTATTTTATAAATTTAATACTTTAAATTCGATAAATTGCAAGTATAATAAAATATGTTACTAATATTTAAAAGGTTTTTTTATAAAGAATAATTTAATATAAAAAAAGCAGAACCTTGCTTTTAAATTTTAAAAAAAAAATTATTTTTTTAAGTATTTATTTTATTTTTTTATTTTAATAGTTTTTTATTTTAAAGTTAATTTTTATTTAAATTTATATATTTGCTGAAATTTTACTTATAATATAATTAAAGTTTTTATCGAATTTAAAAAAGCTTTAATATATATTAATCGAAAT
This sequence comes from Xylaria sp. FL0933, assembly GCA_022578765.1. Lineage (NCBI taxonomy): Eukaryota > Fungi > Ascomycota > Sordariomycetes > Xylariales > Xylariaceae > Xylaria > Xylaria sp. FL0933. The sequence goes on from MU389901.1 coordinate 16,608, forward strand.
ATTATATATATTAAATTTAAATTTATTTTTTTAATAAAATTAAATTAATTAATATTAAATAAACTTAAATAAATTTTTTGAATTTTTATTAAAGCTACTATTTATTTATAAGCTAAATTTTATATTATAGCTTTAAAAAAGTTATTATTTATATACTAAATTTAAAAAAACTTAAATAATTTATATATTAAATATTTTCGTTAAAAAAAAAATAATAAATTATTTATTTTATTATTTTTATTTATTATTTATTAATTATTTTAAAACTAAGCCTTAATTTTAAAAAGTTTTAATAAAACTTTATAAAAAAAAGCTATAAAATTAAAAAAATATTTTTCTCGAAAATTAAATTATAATAAATTAAACTAGTTTAAACTTTTTTTATTAAAGCTTGTTTTATATTTTACGTAAAAGTTTAGCTATTTTTAATAAAATAATTTATTATTTTATTATAATAAAATTAAAAATAATATTATTAATTTATTATAAAATAAATATAATATATAAATATATTTTATTATTATTATTATTATTTAAATTTTATTAATTTATTTTATAGTTTAAAAGCTAAAAAAACTAGCGATAATAATTTAAATCAAGGTGTTAAATTAATTTAACTAATTTAATTAATTAAGTAATTAATTTAATTTTAATTACTTAAGCCCACTTTATAAATGACTAAATTAATTAAAAGAAAATATTTAAGTAATTAATTTAGTTAAAAAATTTTTTTTAAGTGATTAATTTAGTTAGTAGTAATAATTAAAACTAAGACTAAGACTAATTTAGTTATTTTTAATTAAATTAAAATAACTAAAATAATTTAACTTGCTTTAAAAAAACTATATAAAAATTAAAAAAAATATATTTTATATATTAATTAAAAAAGTTTATTTAATAATATTTCTTTAAATTTTTTTAATATTAAATTAGCTTTTATTTTTTAATTTAAAATATTAATATTTTTAAATTTTTAAAATAAAATCTTTATTATTAAAGCCTTAAAA
>MU389902.1:0-17565 GCA_022578765.1 Xylaria sp. FL0933
ATAATTTTTATAAAATTAAATATTTTAAAAAGTTTTTAAAAGTTAAAATTAATATTTTATAATTTATAAGCTATAATATTAAAGCTAAATATATAATTAAAGTTGCCGACGTTAATTTTAAATATTTTTAATTTTTTTAAACTTTAGGTTTTTAAAATATTAATAACCGCGCAAAAAATGTTTGCTTAATTAACTTTTATTAAAAATTAAATTTTTAAATATTAAAAAAACTTTTTAGCACTTATTTTTAAAACTATTAATTAGCTAGCAAAAATAAATTAAATATTAACGTATTAATTAATTTTAATAAATAAAAAAACTAAACTTATTAAAAAATAAATAAAATATTTATTAAGCGCCGAAAAAATAAAAAAAAACGCTTATAAAATAAAAAAAATCTTATTATAAAAAATATATATAATTTAATTGCTTAAAAAAACGCGTAAAATTAAATATAATCGTAAACATTAAAAAGTTATAATAATAATAAATTAAGTATATTACGCTTGCGACAATATAAATAATATAATAATATTAATTATAATTTAAAAACTTATAAAAAAATATAAAAATAAATAATAAAATAAAATCCGATTAATTTTTAATTATATTAATTATAATTATAAAATTATTAATAATTAAATATAAAAATATAATAAAAAGTGCGCGATTTATTTAAATATATAACTTGTTTATAAACTATATTATATATATTAAAATTTCGTTAATTTATTTATTATATTAATAATAATTATATAATTTTTTATTATAATTAAATTATATAAATTTATTTAGTTTATATTTTTTTATTAAACTATAATTTTATTTTTTAATAATATATTTAACACGTTATATATATTTAAGCTATTATAAATATTAATTGCGCGGTTAATATTTACTTTAGTTTTAATTATATAAAATATTTTTATTATTAAATTAATTATTTTTGCTTATGCGGTTATATTTAATAATAATATTAAATTTTACTTAATTTTAAAATATGTTTTAAATATTAATAAAATAAATATAAAGCTATTTAAGCTAGTTATATTATTTAACGCTTTAATTATTATTTAAAGAATTATTTTATTATTTATATAATAATTAATTTTTTTATATAAAATTTTATATATACGGCGAAAAAATATATATATATATATTTAATTTTATTAATAGTTTAATAAACTTTAATTAATATTTTTATATATAATGTTTTTATAATTTACGCGGAGTTTTAAAATTTATTTAATATAAAATTTGTTTTTAAATTATATATAATTAAGTTTAATAGTTCTTGATATATATATATTTAATAGCAGCAAAAAATATTTTAAGTATTTCGCGCGGAAAATTTTTTTAAAAATATTATAGCTTAAAATAAAGTGCTTAAGTTAATAATATATAAAGTATTTTTATTTTTTAGTTATATAATATTTAAAACGATTTTATAGTTAAAATTATAATTATTTTTAATTAAAAATTTAAATTTTTAAAAAGCTAGGTTATATAATTAATAATAATAATATATTTTTTATATCGCGCGAAAAGTTTTTTTATTTATATTTAAATATTTTATATTTTAAAATAATTAATATAGTTTTTTTATATAAAAATATTTAAAACGTTTATATAAAAACTTTAATTTTTTTTTTATAAAATAAAATGTTTTTTTATATAAACTTAAGTTAAAAAAAAAATATTTTTATTTTTATATAACTAAAATTATTAATTTATTTAATTATATAATAATATTTTTAACGTTATTATAATAAATATTTATATAATTTATATTATTTAAAAAAAATAAAAAAAATATATTAAGTTTTTTTATATAAAAGCTTTAAATTATAATTTATTTATAATTAAAACTTATACGGCTTTAATATTTTAAATAATATTTTAATATATTATATTATATTAATTTTATAATATAAATTAATTTAAGGCTTTAATACTACTAGTTTTTTTTATATAAAAAGTTATAAAATTTTTAGCGGTAAATATTTTAGTTTATTATATAATAAAAAAATAAATTTATTATTAATTAATTTATTTATAATAATTTATTATATAAAATATTATTATTAATGTTTAAAAACTCCGGGCTATTTTATATATTTTTATTTTTTTTAAGTTTGTTTTTATAATTTAATATAAAAGCTATAAATTTTCGTTTAAAGGTTTTAAGCTTATATTTATTTTAATAAAATAATAAGCTTTCGCGCAAGCTTAATTTTTATTAAAATAATTTATTAATTAATATTTTAATTTTTTATATATAAAGTATTTTTTTATATAAAATATATTTTTAAGTTAGCTAAACTATAATTTATTATATAAACTATTATTATTATATTTAAATTTTTATTAATTTTTATATAAGTTTTAACGTTTTTAAAACTTTTTATTAAATTTTTTTATATAAAAGTTTAAAATATATTTTTAGTTTATATAATTAATTTAATTTTTATTTTTATATAATAAAAATTTTTTTTTTTTTTACGGTTTAATATTACTTAAATAACTATATAAAACTTTATAAATAAAGTTTTTAATATTAGCTTTTATATAATTATAGCTAGTTTAAACTTTTATATACTTAAATATATTTGCGTAACTATAATTATTAGTTAATTTTCGCTTTAATAATTAATTTTAAGAGCTTTTTAAACAAGTTATAATTTATTTAATATTTTTTTTAAAACTTTTAAAAATAATAAGTTTAGATTTTTTTTTATATATAAAAAAACGTTATTATTATTTAATTTATTTAATATAACAAATAATTTATATAAAAATTAAAATAATTATTTAACGCTATATAAATTTTATTTTATTTTTTATTTAAATTAAAATAATATAAATAAAAAATACTTGCGTTATTTATTAAAATTAATAAAAAAATAACGTAATATTAATTTTTTATAATATTTAAGTTTTTATAAATATTAATAAACGTATAAGTTTTATTAAAAAATATATTATATAATTTATTTAAATAATATTAGTTTTTTTATTAAATTTTTTAAAACGTTATAAATTTTTACGTATTTATTATTTTATTAAAAATTTAACGCGTTAAAAATAAATTTTTTATTATAAAGATTATATAAAAAAAAGTCGCGATTTTTAAGTTATATAAAAATATTTATTTTTTAATTTAATAGTTTATTTTTAAAATTATATATTACGTAAAAAAAAAAATTTATTATTACGCGGTTAATATTTTATTTTCGGTTAAAATATTTTTATATAATTTTTTTAAATTAAAAATTTAACGTTTATATATTTTTTTAAAATTAAATATTTAAAGTTTATACAAGCTTTTTAAGTTAATAATTTAAAGTTTATATAATTTTTTTAAGTTAAAAACTTAAGGTTTATATAATTTTTATATTTTAAAATCTCTAGTTTTATATAATAGTTTTAATATAAAATTTTATAAATAAAGTTAATTTTAATATTTTTTTGTTTTTTATATTATACGAGAATAATATTAAAGTTATAATTTAAGCCTAATATTTTTTTTATATAAAAATCTTAAAATATTTTAATACTTTATTTAAAGTCGTATAATTTATTTTTTAATTACTGCTTATTTAAATATTAAAATTAAAATATTTTTTAAATAAATAGCCGGTGCAGCAAAAGTTTTATTATTTTTTATATAAAACGTTTATTTTTTTTTTAATTATTTAAACGTTTTATATAATAAATATTTAAGCTTTTATATAAGTTAATATTTAATTTTTTATATAAACTAATTAAAATAATTAAACGACTAAGTTTTTTTATATAAAAAATATTTAAAGTTTTATTAAAGCTATTATTTTTAATTAAATAACGTGAGTATTTTATATAAAAAATGTTTATAAATTTCATTTTTTTTTATTTTTTATATATTTAATTAAAGTTTTAATTATTAAATATATATATTAAATATATTTTTTATTTTTTTTATATAAACATTTTTATATAATATAAAAATTAAGAAATTTATTTATAATTTCACGAGCTTATAAAATAATATTAAATAATTACGATTATTGAATTTAAAAAAAAAAACTATATTTAATAAAAAAGTTATATTTATGCCGTAAATAATAAGCGACGCAAGAATTTTACTAATAATAATAAATAATTTATTTATTGAAAACGCGATAAACGTATAATTAAAACTTATTAATAATATAACCATGATTTAGCAGCGTTTTTATAAAAATTATATTATTAAAAAGCTTGCAGGTTTAAAAAATGCTATAAATAAAGTGCTAGAATTTATACTACAGCTAATATTAAATAGTAAAATAAAAAAAGGATTTTTTTTTTAAAAAAACGCTAAAAAAACGTAGCTATTATATATAATCTAGAATATTTACGCAAAATAAATTAAAAAAAAACATGCGGTAATTGCCGCAAAATTAATTAATAAAAAATAAACAGCTAAAGCAGCAAAAAGCAATAAAAAAAACCGATTATTTATATACTACGACTTAAATAAAGCTTTATAAAAAGTTTTTAAATAAATATTTATATTAATAATAATAAATTTAATTAAAAATTAAATATAAATAGCAGCAGTTACGCAGCTAAGTTATATTAATAAAACTAAGCTTATAAAAAATAATAAAAAAATTTTAGTTAAAATAAATAATTAATTAAATAACTTAAAAAAAAAAACGCTAGTAAATATTATTAAAGCTATAAATATAACTTTAGCTAAAAATAATATAATAATAGCTAAAAAACTATAAAGCAGTAATATTATAATTATATTTAAAAATATAATATTTAAAAAAATTAATAATAAAAAATAAATTATTAAAGCTTTTAAAAAAAACGCGAAAATATAAAATAAAAAAGTTGCGGTAATAATTAAAAAAATATTTATAAAGTAAATTTAAAAAATATATTTTAATAAAATATTATTATAGCTGCTACGTAATAAACACTTAAAAATTATATAATATAAAAAAATAATATTAAAAAATATAAAAATAAAATTTATTTTTATTATAATATATTTAAATAATTTTACGGCAGCTAAAATTATTTATAACGATAGCTTAATATAAAAAATATAATTATTTAATTATAAATTTTTTATAAAAAAACTAAAGGTTATATAATATTATAATTATTATAAATTTAAGTATATTATAAAATTTTATTTAAAAAACGTTAAATATAAATATTATACTGTTTTTAAGCATTAAAAAAATAAAAAAAAATATTTTATAAAAAAAATAAAAGTTAAAAAAAAATATATAAATTATAACGGCAATTATATAGTATAAAATAAATTATATAAAAAAAAAGCAAAATAAAAAAAAAAAGCTAAAGCTGCGTATATATTGCGACTAAAAAGCTTTTAAAATATAAAAAAATCGGCGGCTATTAATAAAATAATTTTAAATAATAAAATATTAATATTTTTAGTTTTAGCTTTTATAAGGTTTAATAATATAAAATCTTCGGCGAAAAAATAATAAATTAATAGCGCAAATAAAAATATTTTTTTATTTATATAATAACTTATAATATTATATTTTAAAATATTATAAAATTAAAAAATAATATAATAAAAACGCTATAAAAAAATAATTTTAATTATTTAATAATATAAAAACCTTTAGTTAATAAATATAATAATATTTATTATTTAAAGACTTATAAATATTATTTAATATAGTCGGCTAAAAAAGCTATATTATATATAAATAAAAAAATCGCAGCAAAAATATTAAAATAAAACTTTAAAAAAAATTAAGCGTGCGTAATAATAAATAAAAATAATTTAAAAATAATTATATAATTAATTTATTTATTTAATTAAAATAAATTAAAATAATATAATTTATTTTAAATTATTAAAAATAAAAATAAACTAGCAGATAAATATATATTAATAAAAGATTTTAATTTATATTATTTATTATAAAACTTAAAAAAATATTAAAATAAAAGTGTAAAAAAGTTTTTTAAATTTACGGTAATATAAAACTTAATATTAAATATTTTTTTTAAAAAAATAATTAAAATTTATAAAAGCTAAAAAAACTTAATAATAAATTTAGTATAAATATTTAATAACTTAGCTATAATATATTAAAGCAATTTAAAATAACTAAAATTTAATTATAAAATTATATAAATAATAATAAAATTAAGATTAAGTTTAAAAAAATATATTTATAAAATAAAAAAATAAAACTAGCTAAAAATTAATAAAAAAAAAACGGCTGTAAAAATAATAACAATTATTATTAAAACTAATATTTTACGAATAATTAATAAATTAAATAAAGTTTTTAATTTGCTAATTAAATAATTAATAAAAATAATAAATAAAATAACGTTTAAAAAAACGTTAAAAAAAAGTTATTAAGCGCTTATTTAATAATTTTTAAAAGTTATAGCGGCGAAAAAGCAGGCTAAAAAATTATATAAAAAATTTAAAAGCGAAAAAATAACCGCAGTTTAGCTAAAGCTTAAAAAAAAAAACGAGCTTTTATTAAAAAAATAATTAAAGCTTAAAAATAAAACTAAAAAAAAACTTTAATAAAAATATTTAAAAATTTAAAATTATTATAAAACTTAGTTAAATAAACTAAGTTAACGTATAAATTAGCTTTAAAAATTATAATAATTTTATTATTAAATAAATTAAAAAAAAAACCTGCGGTTATTAATATTTTTTAAAAAAAAATAATTTTATTAATAAAATATTTTTTTTTAATATTATTAGCAAACTTAATTAATATTTTAGCTAAAAATTTAATATATAATAATTATTAATATTTTAAAATAAATATATTAATTAAAACCGAGAATATAATATTATTAATTTAATTTTTAATTTTTTAAAAAATACTTAGCGAAAATTTTTTATTTAATAATTTTTTAAAAGTATATAAACTAGCTTTAGCTAAAAAATTAGCAATATTATATATAGCTAGTTTTATATTAAGATATTATTTAGCGAAGTTTTAATAAGCTAAAATTATTATTATTTTTAAGCTAAGCAAGCTTAAAAAAATTAAAAAAACTATCGAGGGCTAAAAATTAATTGTGTTTATATATATAGTTAAAAAAGTTTTAAAAAAAAAGCTTTATTATTATATAATAAAAGTAGCCGAAAATAAAAGCTTTTTATTTAACGGTTAAATAAATAATAAAAAAAATAAATTAACCGATATAATAATTAAATTAATAATAAAAGCTGCTAAAATAATTATTAATAAAAAAAATATAATTATATTATTATAACTTAATATTATAAAAACTTTTAATATTATTAATAAAAAAAAACTAGTATATATTTTATAATAAAAAAATTATTTTTTTTAAGTTATTTTTTAAATTTATTTTTTTATATTTAATAAAATAATATAATTTTATTTTAATAAAATAATATTATTATTTATTACGCTAAAAGTAAATATATTATAAAGATTATTATTATTGTTTTTATTTTTTTTATTATATATTTTAATATTATATAATAATTTAATAGCGCACTTAAAGCTAATAATAATTAATTTTATTAATAATATTAATTTATTAATAGCTAATTTAAAAATAAAATAAAACTATAAAATATTAAAAGCAGTATAAAAAACTTATAAAAGCTAGGCTATAAAATATAATATAAAATTTATATTATAAAAAAATAAACTAATATATTTTTTTAATAATAAAATAGTTTTTATTTAAATAATTTATTTATTAAATATTATAATTTATTTAATAAATAATATAAAGTTTTTAAAAGTTTAATTTTATAAAAATATAAAATAAAAAAAATATTTAGTAAAGCTTAAAAAAAAACTAAATATTTAATTATATATAATAATTAAATTATAAAGTTTTATTTAAAATAATAGCGTAGTTAAAATAAAATAAGTTTATATAATAATAGTTAAAAATATTTTAGTTTATAACGCTATAACTTAATATAAGCTAACTAAAAAAAATAAAGTATAAAAAATAGCCGGCGTTTTTAAAGTAATTTAAAACTAATATTTAAAAAAAATAATAAAAGCTTTTAAAGCTATTTTAATAAAATATTTAAAAACCGAAATAAAAATTTTATTAATTAATTTATATTTTAATAATAAAGCTATAGCTAATAAAAATAAAATATATAATATAGTATATAAAAAAATTATTAGTTAAACTATTAATAAAATAATAGTATTATTACGCGTTATTAAAAAAAAAAAAATAAAACGTAAATTAAAAATAAGCTTTTAAAAAATAAAAAATATTTTAAAAAAAAAAACTAAAGCGAAAAAATAAACCGCTAGTAAAAAAAATAATCGAAAAAACATAAGCTAAAAAAAACTTTTTAAAAAAAATAAAAAAACCAGTAAAAGTATATTAAAATAAAGCGTAATTATTTAGCTTTAGCTAAGTAAAAACTAAGCAAAAATAACGCTTTTAAAAAATATTAAAGCTTGCTAAAATATAAAACAGCAATAATAATTTAAATATAAATTAAAAAAATCGGCTTTAAAGTTTTTTTATATAAAAAAAAATATTAAGCTTTTTAACCTTTTTTTATAAATATATAAAAAATAAAAAAACATTATAATATATAATATTTAAATATAAGTTTTTAAAAAAAAAAAAAATAACCTTGTTTAAAAAACTAAAAAATAAAACGTTGCTTTATAATAAAAACTTATATATAGCTATTAAAAAACCTATGTTTATAAAAATTATTATAAAATAGCTAGTAAATATTAATAAAATTATTATATATAATAAAGCAGCTTAAATAAAAAGCGCTAAAAAAAAAAAACGAAAAAAAAAAAAAAAAACAAAAAATTTATAGCAAAATTAAAAAAACCTTGCTAAAAGTTTTCTATAATTAAAAAAAAGCTTTTTTAGTTTTTTTTTAAAACTAAAAAATATAATAATTTTTAAAAAAAAAGTTTATTAGTTTTATTTTTTTTACTTTACTTTATTTTTTTATAGTTAATTAATTAATAAAAACTAGTTTATATATAATTAAAAAATAATTAAAGTAAAAAAAATATAATATATAAAGTTTTTACTCGGCTTTTATATAGTTTTATTTATAAATAATTATTTATAAAAAAACCGCGCTGTTTAAAAATAATATAACAGGTTAATTAATAATAAATAAATAATATTTTTATATTTTATTAAATAAAAATATTAATTATTTTTATATAAAAAAATAAAATAATTTTTATAAATTTTTTTTTTATTTATTTATTAAAAAATAACTTAAATATATAAATAAAGTTTAATTTTTATATTTATATATTTTAATTAATATATAAAAAAAATTATTTAAAATAATTAATAAGTTTTTATAATGTTATTTTTTTAAAATATTTAATTTCGGTTAATTTTTATATAATATATATTTTTTAAACTTTTAATAAAATTTTATTACTTTATATAAAATTTTTAACTATAAATTTATTTTTATTTTTATTTATTTTGTTTTTATTTTTTAATTAAAATAACGTTTTTTAAAATAATTATATATTTATAGCTTTTAATAATAATATTTAAAGTGGTAATTTTTAAAATGTTTATATAATTAATAAAAAAAATAATATATTAAGCTTTAATTATATAATTTAAGTTTATAGTCGAGTGTTTAATTTTTATAGCTGTTTTTTTTTATTTTATTTTTTTTTTTATTTAAAATTAATTATTAGCGGTTTATTTTTCGGCTTGCTATTATTTTAAAAAATTTATAAAATTTACTTATAATTTTATTTTAATTATTTATATAATAAATTAATTTATAAATTCGATAATTAAGTAAATTATAATTAAAAAATTAACTTTATATATCGGTTAAGCTTTAAATTTAATTATTTATATAAATCGCGACTAAAAGCTAAGTTTTATATATAAGCTAAACTTTAAGTTTAATAGCCAGGTAAATTACCGCTAAAGTTTAAGCTTTATACGCTTAACCAAGGTGTTGAATTTTTTTTAAAAAAAATCTTGTTTTTATTAATTATATAAAAGTTTAACTTTAAAATTAACTATATATATAAGCTAATACTCGAGGTTAAAGTTTAAGCTTTATATTATAATAAAGCTAAGATTTAGCTTGTTTTATTATAAAGGTATTTTAAAATAATAAGTAGCTTTTAAAGGCTTAAGCGTATATATTTAAATTGCGTAAATTTTAGTTTTTATTTTTTGCGCAGCTTTTTTCCTAAATATTATTATACTCGCACAGCTAAAATATAAACTTTTATTTTTATTAAATTAATTAATTTTATTTTTTTTTAAAGTTTTAATATAAATAAATTATATTAGTTTATATTAAATAAAAAATCTTTAGTTTTTTTTATATTAATGTTCTCGGTAAAGCTTAAAATATTAAACGTTTATTATTTTTTAAAGTATAACTATAAATTAAAAACTTATACTTTAGTTAATATTTTATAAAAAAAACAATAAAATATATATTACTAAAATATAAACCTTATTATTTTTTTTTTATTTTTTATAATAAACTAATAAAAATTATTTTTTATTAATTATTAAATAATTTTACTAGCAAGTTTATTTAAATTAAGCTTAAAAACTATAAAAAATAAAATAAAATATTTAATTAATATATGCCGATAAAAACAATTTAATATAAAAAAAAATATAAGCAAATAATAAAAATTAATTAAATAATTTATATTAATTATATTAAAAATAATTATAAATTAATTTTTTTTTATTTATTTTATTATATTTTATTAATTAATTTAATTATTTATAAAACTTTATATATATTTTTATATATTAAACAATTAAAACTTTTATTTTATTACGCGAAAAAACAAAATAATATTTTCTTAAGCTTAATTATTAGCTTTAATATTATTATACTTATAATTTTAAAAGTTTTTATTACTTTTATTTTTTTTTGCTTAAATAATAAACACTTAAGCTTTATTATAAATCTTTAATTTAATATAAAACGCTTTTAAAATTTTAAATTATTATTAAATAATAATTTTTTTATAAGGACTATTTTTTTAATATTAATTTTTATATTTAATTAGCCGGATTTTAAATTATTAGTCGATTATTTTGCCGAAAAATCAAAAAAAAAATATTATTATTTTTATTAAACTTTTTTTAAATAATTTTATTAAAAGCGCCGGTTATAACACTTATTATTTTTTATATTATTAGCTTTTTTATTTTTAATTTTATATTTAAACTTTAAAACTTTTTTAATAAATTTAAAGTTATAAAATAGCTTAAAAATATTAAACGTTTTTTTAAATTATATTACTTATTTTAATTAAAATAAACTAATTAATTATTATATTAAACAAAAATTATTATCGAAAAATATATTATTTAATATTTAATTAACTATAATATAAATTAAAATAAAATAAAAAAGATTTTTAAAAAAAAATATAAAGTTAATAACTTTAAATAAACTTAATTTAAATAAAGCTAGCTTATTTAATTACTCGCTTAAAAATATATTTAATTTTAAAATTATATACGATTTTTTTTTAATATATAACTTTAATAATTAAATTAAAAAAAAAATATATTTTATATTTAAAAACTTTTATTTATATAACTTAATTAAAATAATTTCGGCTAATTAATTATATTAAATCTTTATTTAATATTTTATAACTTAAGAAAAATTATATACTAAATTTTATAATAAAGCTATAAATAAACTTAAAGAATAAATTAATATTAAAGTATTTTTATTATTTTAAGAAAATATTAATATATTTATATTAGCTACCGATATTTTTTATTAATTTTTAAATATTTTTATATACTTTATATAATAATTTATTTTTAAAAACTAGTTTATATTTTTATTTATAATTATAACTTTATTTATTAATAATATTATAATAATATTTTTAAACTTAAAAATAAAATAAATTAATTTTATAATTAATTAATTAACCGCGTAAATATAAAACTTATTAATAAACTTTATTTAAATAATTAAAGTTATAAATAAGCTTTTTTATTTATTATTTAATAAAACTTAATATTATATTTCGTTTAATTAAACTTTATAATAAAAAATTAATTAATATTTAAATTATAATTATAATAATTAATAAATAAATATTTTTATTACTTAAGTTTAATAAATAAAATTATATAATAAAAATAATAAATAAAATAATAATAAATATAATAACTTTAAAAATAATTTAAAATATAATAATAAATATAACGTAAAAAATAAATATAATTTTATTAATTATTATAAATATAAAACTTGCGATTATTAAATAAAAAATTATTTTTTATTAAAAAACGTTAAAATTTATAACGTTTTTTATTATATAAATAAAAAAAAAGCCTTATATATTAAATTATTTAATGCATTATTTTATATATAAAATTTAATAATAAACCGCAATAAAACCGTAAAAAAAATAAGCGGAAAAAGCTTTATTATACCCGCTTTATTTTAAATCTTTTATATATTTATAAATATTTTTTTTTTTTGCTGCTAAAGTTATATATTTAATATTTTATAAATATAATTATTTAATAAAAAATTTTAACTTTAAATAAAAAATATTAAGTATAAAAACAAGTAATATTATAAATAAAAAAAAACTACCGCTTATATAACTAGCTTAATAAAAATTAATTAATATTTTAAAACGATTTAACGTTATTAATTAATTATATAAACTAATTATTTTATTTTAAGCAAATTTTATTTATTTTATATAATAAAAAACAAATATTTTAAAATATAAAAACTATTTAAAGTTTAAATATATTAAATAAATTAAATATTAAAAAAGTAAATAGTTTATTATTTTTAAAACAACAAGTAAAAAATATTTAAATAATTTATTAAAACTATTAATATTTATATTTATAAAAATCTTTAATATTAATTTAATTATAAACGTTATAGCTATAAAAAAATAACGCGTTAATAATAATAAAAATAATCTCGAGAAAAATATTATTAAAAATATTATTTTATTAGTTTTAAAACTAGCTAATTAAGCTATAAAAATATTTTAAAAAATATTAAAACTTATTAAAAAAATAAAATATTATTAAGTATTTTTAAATTAAATTTAAAACTTAATAAAAACTAAAATTAAACTTATATAAAAAAAATTATTAAGTTTATTTTTTAACGCATTATAATTATTATTTATATAAGCTTTTAAATTAAAAAAAACTTTAAAAAAAATAATATTTAACTTTAATATAATTAAATAATTTTTAAAATAAATAATTAATTAAGTATAATTAAAAAAAGTAAAAATTAAAAAACTTTAAATATTTCGATTAATAATATTTATATAAAATTTTAAAAATTTATTTAAAAGATTTATTAATTATTTAGCACTAAAATAAACTTATTTTAAATAAAAAACTATATAAAAAAAACATTAAAACTTATTATATAAGTTAAAAAAAATTTTAAAATTTAATAATTATTAAGCTTTTAAATATTAATATATAAGCTAACTTTATTATTAAAAGTTATATTTAATAAAACTAAATTTTAATATTAAATATAATTATAATATAAAACAATTATTTTATTAATAAAGCTGCACTTTTTAATTAATATTTTAGTTTTATTATAAAATTTATTTAAATAATAAAAAAATATATACCGCAAGTTTTTATATATATTATATTAAATAAAATAGCTGTTGTTTTTTTATTATTAAATATAAATTTCTTTAATATAATCGATTATATATTATATTTAAAAAAAAAATTTTTATAGCTATTATTATTATTAATAATACTTAAATTATTATATTTATAATAATATTAATTATTAAAAACTAACTATATAATAAAACCACGTTATAAGCTATAAAAAATTAATAGTTATTTATAGTTAAAAAAATATTATAAATAACCATTAAAAACTTTTTATTAATAATTAACTTTTATTATTATTTTATACCGTATAAATTATATTTAATATAATAAATAACCTCGATAATTAAGTTTTTATAAACAAGCAAAAAATAAAATTATTTAAAAAAAATAAAATTAATTATTAATATATAAAAAATAAAGATTATTTATTAAAACTTAAAAAAAAAAAAATTTTATATATTATTTAATAATATATTTTTTAAAACATTTAAAAAAAATTTTAATAAAATTATACGCGATATAAAATAATTAAAATTAAAGTTTATAAAAAAAAAAGCTTCCCGGGAATTAAATATTTTAATATATATAATATATAAACTTAAAGCATAAAAATTTTACCTGGTAAATAATATTAATTATAATAATAGCGTGCTATTAAAATTAATTTATTAAAAAAAAAATATATTTAATAAAATTTAAAATTAAAATAAAAAAATAAAATTAAAAAACCTAGATATTTTTATTAATATTTATCTACGATTTATTAAATAACTTAAAAAAACTTAATTAATAATAACACGTTTAAAAAAAATTTAAAAAAACTTAAAAAACATAAAGCTTATTAATTAAAAAAAAACGCTTTTTATTAAAGTTTTTTTTAAGTAAAAAATAACACTAGTATAAAACTTTAATAAAATTAAAAAAATATAAAATAAAATAATATTTTTTTATAAAATATAAATTATTTAATATAAAGTATAGTAAATAAAAAATATTTTTATTTTAATATTTTTATAATTATAAGTTTTAAAGGTTTTAAAAACATAAATTATTAATTTAGTTTTTAAAAAAAAATATAAAATATACCGAAATATTTAGTTTATCGTTAAAAAAAAAAACAATAATTTATAATTAATTAACTCGGCTATAAAATTTAACGTTATTATAATTAAAAATATATTTTTATTTTAAAATTATAATAAATTTATTAAAGAATTTATAATATATTAAATTTTATTAATAGCTGATTTTTTTTTTAATTATAATTAAATTTTTTTAGCTTTAAAAAGTTATATAATAATTACTTTTTTAACTTTTTTAAAAGTTTTTTAAATAATAATATTACCGTAAAAAACAATTAATTTAATTGTTTATTTTCTTTAAATAATTAATTAAATATTTTATAATATAATATTTATAAAATATAAATTATTTTTTAATAACGTTAAAATAAAAAAGCTTATTTTTTATTATAATAATTAAAAAATTATTTTAAAAATTTAAAAGTTTATATTAAAATATATTAAAAATATTAATATAATATTATTTAATTTTAAACTAGTTAAAATTATTATTAATAAAGCTAAAAATAAATAATATAAATTATTTATTATATTTATTAAATATATATATAAAATATATAATAAATAATTAATTAGCGTAAAAATAATTAAAATTATTAAATAAAAATTATATTAAAATAAAACTAAAATTAAAATATTTTTCGGTATAATAAAATATTATAAAATATAAATATATTTTTATATAATTATTATATTATTATTTATAAAATTATTAAAAAAAAATATATATTTTATTTAAAGTAATAATTAATATAAATATTATAGTTATAATATAAATAGTATAATTTAAAGCTTAATTATATTTTTATATTAAAAAAAAATAAATTATTTTTAAAAAAAAAAAAAAGAAAAAACTAGTTTATGTGCTTTTTATCGCTTAATATATATAAATTAAATAAGCCACGCGGTAATATTATTATTAATATTATTTTTATTAATTGCGCGCGGGTTATATAGCGCGCTTAACGTTATAAAGCTTAAATATATATTTTAATAAGCTAAAAGCTATATAATAAGCTATATATAGCTTTAAGCTGTTATAATTTTTTTTTTATAAAAAAACTTATCCCGAGTTTTAAAAAAAAATAAAAAAAAAAAATTATACGTATTATAATTTAAACTAAAGTTTTTATAATAATTAATATTTTTAAACAATAAATAAATACTCTCGGCTTATATAATATTTAATCGTTTAAAGCTATTATTTTTTTAAACTTTATTATTGCGCTAATAATTAATTATTATTTAAATATACTTAAATTATTATTTATTATTAAAACCTTACTTTTATTTTTTTTTTTATTATAATAATTACTTTATTATTATTTAAATATAGCAAATTAAACTTATTACGCTTTATAACTTTTAATTATTATATTAATTATATAAATAGTTTAGTTTTATTTAAGTTTTTATTATAATATTTTTTTAATTTTAAAAATAAATTTTTAAAATCTTTCGTAAAATATTATTTATTATTAAAATCCTAGCTTTTTTATATAACTCGGTAAAATAATTTATAATAATAAAGCTTTAACAACAATATTTTTTTTATTTTTTATTTTTTTTTATTATTTATTAAATTATTATTAAATTATTTATAATTTTACTTTAAAAATAAATTATTCGGATATTTTTATAATTTATTAATATAAAACTATTGATTTTTTTATTAAAACTTTAATAAATTTAACTTAAAAATATTTAAATTTTAAAAAAATATATTAATAATTTTATAAAATTGTTTTATTATAAAAAAATCTAGCTTATCGCTTAATCGGTTAATTTATTTTTTTTTTTTTTAAAATATATATATAATTGTTTTTTTTAAAATCTAGGTCTCGGCAGTACTTATTAACCTTGTTTATTATTCGCTTTTAAAATTCTTTAATCGATTATTGTGCTACTTTAACTTTTTTTTTAATATTTTATATAAATATTTATGTTTTTTTTTTAGTTATTTTCTTGCGTAAGTTTTTTTATACGAGCTTTTTTATTTTAAATTTTTAATTAAAAATTATTTATATTAAATAATTAATTAATATTTCGCGAGATAATAATTTTTTTAAAAATTTATACGGTAAGCTAGCTTAAACTATATTTATTATTAGTAAAACTTATAATTAATTTTTTTAAAAATAATTAATATATAGCTTTAATTATTAATTTAAGTATTAATATATAATTTTTATTTAACTTGCTATTTTTTTATATTTAATAAAAAAAAAGTTTAATTTTATTTTATAAATTTTAAATAACTTGTTTATAAAATTTATAATAAATTAACTTTTTTAGTTATTAATAAAAAATTTTAGCTAGCTAAATATTTAATAAAATTTATAATAATATATTTCCGCGGTATTTTTTATAGTCGTATTTTTTTTATATATAGTTATTTATAATATTTTAATTAATTAATTTATTATATAAAACGTTATATTATACTTTAGTTTATTTAAAAAAAAACTTTTAAAATTTATAATTAAATATTATTAAAAATGTTTTAATATAAGTAATAGCGTTAGCTTTTCGAGCGTTTTATCGTAAAATATTTTTATAGCTTTATATAAATAATTAATAATATATTAATTAATATTTTTATATAAACTTTTTTATTAATACTGAGTTAATATTAATTAGCAAGTTTTTTTTTTATTAAAGTATATAGTCGTAAAGCAAGCGTGCGTTTTTTTAATAAGCTTAATATATAAGTTATTAATATTAAATATTATTAAATAATCTTTATATAATAATAAGTTTTTAAATATAAATAATTTATAGTTTTTTTTATTATAAGCTTTAGTTTTTATATTTTTTAAGCTTATATTTTTTTTAT
>MU389903.1:0-17225 GCA_022578765.1 Xylaria sp. FL0933
TTTATTATAATTTTATATATTATATTATATATAATTTATTTAATAATTACTTTAAATAAATAATATAAAATAATTTTAGTTTTTATATTATAAAAATTTAGCTTATATAATATAGCTTATAATATTTATATAATTTAATAAATTTATATATTTTTTTTTATAATATATTTTTTAATACTTTAAATGTTTTTTTATATTTATATTAATATAAATAATTTATAATTATATGCCGCTTTATATAATATTTTATAATAAATAACGCTTTTTAAAATTAAAATAACTTTTATATTAGCTTATAAAGTTATAAATAATCGGCAGTAAAGCTATATTAAAAAAATCGCTGCGCTAAACTATATAAGTTTTACAAAGTTAAAATCAAGCGGTTAATTTATAGCAGTCAGGTTAATTTATAATTATATTAGCTATAATAACTTTATTTAATTAAAAAACAATCGATTAATAAATAATCTACATTAATAACAAAGTGTAAGTAAGTATATAAAGGTTTATTTTATACACGTATAATATAATATCGTAGTATAACGCTAAAAAAAAATAGTATAGCTGTTAAAACAGCTTGATTATTAAAAACTTGTTAAATAAGCCGGAAATATTAAAATTATTAAATAAACATAATAAATAACAAGATTACTAAAAATATATATTAAATAACCTTAAGCGCTAAGTAAGTAAACATTTATTAATATATTATAGCAGTTATTTTAGCAGCTGTTGCTATTTTTATTATTAAATATAAAAAAAAAAAAAATAACAAGTCGAACTATAAATTAATTTTAAAAGCGTTATTAAAATTAATTATAAAGTAAATCAGTATATTAATCTACGTAAAAAATTATATATAAAAATATCTGCTATAATTTTAATAATTATTTTGTTTTAACCTTTATTTTATTTTATTAATATTAAGCCTGCGTTTACACGTTTAAATAAAGTTTAATATATTTTTTTTTAACCCGAGTAAATAATAATCGCATAAAAATTAAAATATTTATTATAATTTAATATTTTATTTTTTATATTTTTTAATAATTAAAAAATAAGTACGGCTTTAACTAATTATTTTTTATTTAAGTTTTAATATAGTTTTTATTTAATAAATAGCTGTAAATTTAAATTATTATAGCTATTAGCCTTTTTTTTTAGTTATAATTTCTAGAATATATTTTTAATATATTTATATTAGCTTGCTGTTTTATTATAAATTTAAATAATATTTATAAACTTTTTATTAATAATATAAAAAGTTCAATAAACTACGCATGCTTTTATTTTTAATATTTTTATAAAATTATTTATATATAAAACTAATTTTAACGTGCATTTTTTAATTTATACTTTTTTGCTTTTATAGTATTTTTTGCGGGGTTTTTTAAGATTTTAATACTTTTACAGCTATTTTTGCTGCACGCGCTTTTTTACGCTCCTAAGCTTTATTTTTTTTGCGCTTTTTACGTTTAATTTTTTTTTTTTGTTTTTATTTTTCGCGCTTTTGCGCGCGTTATTTCTTACGCTTAGCTTTCGCTTTTTATTTTTTAGCACGCTTTTTTGCTTTTTTTTTATTTTTTTACGCTTTTTTTTTTGTTTTTTTTTAATTATTATTCGCTCGTTTTATTTATTTTACTTTAGCTTAAATATTTTTCGACTTATTATTATATATTTTTTTTAATAATTTAATTATATTATCTAGTAAATATTGTTTATAAATATTTAATGTAAACTTTTTTAAGTTTTTTAGCTTTTTTATTTATTTAAATATAATAATTAGTTAATATTAAAGGCTATTTTATAAAAAAGCTTATTTTATAATATACGCAATATAATTTAAAGAAATAAAACTTTTTATAATATAATATTTTTCGGGGTAATAAATTATTAACTAAGTAATTATTAAAACCTAGTTGCACACTTAATATAAAAAGCTTGTAAATATATTAAAGATTTTAAGGTTTATTGTTTTTAAAAAATATTAATTATATAATTAATTATAAAAATAATATATTATTTTATAATAAATAATAATATTTAGCTTTTTTTAAATTTTAAGGTTAATATTATTTTTTGCGGTAAATTA
The DNA here is from genome assembly GCA_022578765.1 of Xylaria sp. FL0933. Classification (NCBI taxonomy): domain Eukaryota; kingdom Fungi; phylum Ascomycota; class Sordariomycetes; order Xylariales; family Xylariaceae; genus Xylaria; species Xylaria sp. FL0933. Next base: position 2,093 of record MU389903.1, read on the forward strand.
TTTAATAAATTTTTATTAAATAATGCCTTTATATTTTTTATATATAATATTAATAATTATAAAAATTTTTTAGTTTATATATTATTTTTAATTAATATATATTAACCGCTTAAGAAATTAATTAAATATATTTATATTTTAGCTAAAAAATATAATAAAGTTTTTACAACAATAATTATATAAATTAATTTTAGCGCTAATTATTTAAGTATTATATACTAGCACTTATATAAAAAACTTAAGGTTATTAAAGTCGGCAACTATATAAATATATTTTTTATTAGTTTAATAAAACGTAATTATATATACGTTAATATTTAGCAGCTAAAATAAAACAACGATTTTTTTTTATATAATAATTAATACTAATTAAAAAATAAAATATTTATATAAAATAAAAAAATATAATAAAAAAATAACATATAATAATAAAAGGCTAACTAAAAAATAAAATATTTATTTATTATAAATATTTTGTTTTTAGCGAAGTTTTTTTCTTTTATAGTTTTATTGCCGCTAATATAAAATTAAAAAAAGGTTAAAATATAAAAAATAATTAAAAAACAAAATATTTTGTTTTTTAAAAATATTTTATTTTTTACACGTTCTTATATATTTTCTCATTAAATGAAAAGTTTAACGCTAATATAATATTTATTATTAAGTTCACGGGAATTTTATTATTATCATCACTTAGTTTAGCAGCCTTGTTGCTTTATTATTAAGCGGCGCTTAAATATAACTAAAGATTTAGCTCATTAAATATATTAATAGCAGGCTTTTATTAATCATGAACTTATACTAGCTTATTCGGTTTAATAGTACTACGGCTTTAGTGTTTATTTTTATTGTTTTAAAAATATATTATACCCTGCTATTACAAGTTTAATATATTAGCTCCCGCACTTTTTTAATTTTTATAGCTATAAAATATAACACGTTAGTTTTAATTTTTTTCTCGTTTTTATCTTTATTATTATTGTTGTTATTATTATTATTATTATTATTAATTATTTACTTGTTTTTATTTTTGTTTTTCTTTATATTTTTGTTTACGACCGCGTTTTTTTTATATAAATTTTTCTTTAGCCGCAGTATCTTTATATTATTAAGGTTTAAGGCCATAATATTTAACTTGCGCTAAACCTCGGGGTTTAATATAATAATATTATTGTTTTTATTGTTTTAATTATAGTTTTATTTAGCTAAAGGTTTAATAAAAGTATTCTCGTTTAAAAATAACGCGTAAAAATAATTTTTATATATACTCCATTATTTATTATATTCTTGTTTGCTTTAGTTATTTAAAAATAAGTGCACTATTATAAATTTTGCCCCGAAAAAATCATTGCTTAACGCTATTAAACAACTATTAAAGGTTTTAATTTTTATATTTATGCTGCGCCGCAAAAACACCTGCTTATAAATCCGGCTTATTATTACTTTATATAAGTTAAAGCTTTAATAATATTAAGCAGTAATAAATTTAAAAAGTTTTAACGATAGCGTTTACTATTTATAGCTTTTATTATAATAAATAGCCGATAATTATTTTAAGGCCGCGAAAACTTATTAGTTGTTTAGTTTAATAATTAGCGCATAATACCTATAGTTAACTTTATACATTATATTATTTACTTTTATAAATAACAGGGCCTTTAATAAAATCATGGGATTAAAACTTGTTTAAAAAAAAAATAGCTTGTTATAATGCTTTAAGAGCGCTACTATAAACAGGTCGGCAAAGCTTAGCTAAAAATAACTTAATATATCGTAAAAGTGGTTTATTAAAAAAGTTATTAAGTAAAGCAAAGCGTAGTCGCGGTAAATTAACCGAACTATTTAATAAGTGCTACTGCTTATATTTTTATAAATATACGCTTTATCGATTACCACAACGTTAAAGTGTTATATATTTAACGAAAAAACAATATCGACTTTAATGCTAAAAGTGCTTATATTTTTAGCTTTTTTATTCTTTATATTTAAAAAGCTTAAAATGTTTTTATCGCGAGGCAATAAGTTTTTAATGGCTTTTATTATTTTAATATAATATTAAACATAAAAAGTCGAATAAATAAAAATAATTACAACCTTGCTAGTTTATTTAATATTAGTAAACTAAAGCATTAAAACGTTTTTAAAAATAAAATATTTGTCGAGCATATAAATATTTTATTTTTAATAAATTAAACGTACTTTTAGCGAGTTTATATTAAGTTTTTTCATTATCGCCACCAAGTTATATTTATTAAAAATCTATGCTTTTTTTATTTTATTTACTTTAGCTTAATTATTTTTATAAGCTAAGTATATATTAAAAATACTTAAAAAAAACAAGCAAAAAATATTATATATTTATATAGCTACTAAAAATAATGTTAATATAAACATTAAACAATAAACTTTTTTTTTTGCTGCTTTGCTTATGAATTTTTTCTTGTAGTAATAACTAAATACTTCGTTATATATAATTATTTTTCTTGTTTTATACTTGTTTTTAAAAAACGCGAACTTTAAAAAATCGAGCAACTTAAAACTAACTTATTTAATATTTATAATAAAAATACTAGGTTAAAAATATTTTTAATAAAGTAGCGTAAATATAATAGTGCTTAAAAAACAAAATATTTATTTTTGTTTAATATTTTATTTTTTAAGCCGTTATTATAATACTCTTTTAATATAAAAACGGTTTAATAATATTATAATATTTTATTTTTTAATAAAACTAATTATATTTATTAATAAATTAATAAAAGCAATATATATTTTTTACTTTTAGCGTAGTTCTTGCGTTTATTTAGTTTATATTAAAGTATTTAGCTGTTTTTTTTATTAATAGCTGCTATTTTTATAAGCTATTTAACGTCGCGTTAATGATAAGCTTATACTTTTTTTTCCGGCGGCGCGCTTTTTCTTTAGCTTTTTTTTTTATTACCGCAGGGTCTTAAAAAAAGTCGTTAGTCTTTAAGTTTTTTGCGCTTTTTTTTTACATTAATATAATATAGTTTAAATTTTTATTTTTAATGCCTGCTATATTATTTACTTAAACAATAATAATTATTTTCTTTTGTTTAATTATATTAAAAAAAGTTAAAGAGTTCTCGACCTTAATGCTTTAAACTTATTCTTTTGTTTATTTTTTTATATATTTTAAATTAGCTCGGCTAAAGTGGAGCAAGTCATTAATTCTTTAATATAAGCTAATAAAAATATATTTCTCTTGCAGCAGGTCGATATTAAATCAAAAAACAATTTTTATATTATAGTTGCTTGCTTATTTTAATTTCTCTTGTTTTTTTAAAAGCTGTTTACGTATTTTAATTAGTTTTTTTATATATAAAAACATTTAAACCGCTTATTTTTTATTTATTGTTTTTTTGCCGGCTTGCGTAAGCGTTTTACTAAGTGTAGCAAACTTGTTTTACGCAGCAAAAAAAATAAATAGTTTAAGTAAGCTATATTTATTTTTTTATATTTGCTATATAATCTCGGCCGAAATAATTATTAGCATTAAAAGCTTAATAACCGCTTTTTTTTGCTTAAAGTAAGCAAAATTAACGTTAATAATATATCTATAATATTAATAATATTATAAAAACGTTATAGCTTTAAACTAGTTTTTTTTTATAATTTTATATATAAGCTTAGTTAAGTTTACGCTGTAGATATAAAAATGCTTTAAATATATTTTAATAAGTTTTAAAGCCGCTAAAATTATTATATACCCGAGTTTTTCTGCATATAATATAGTGTTCCCCGGGGTAGCTGTAGCCGCAGACATTTTATGTTTAAAAAATTATCGGCATATAATAAATATTTTAAGCGTTATGCTTTCGTTTTTATTATATTAAATAAAAGCGTTATAATTATCGCTTGTTTTTAGCTTATATTTTTTTATAATTTAAGCTATATTATATATTAGTTTTATAAGTAATAAAAAATCGAGATTTTTGCGCGTGCTAAAGCTATAATAATAGTTGAAATATTTTTATAAAGTAAATAATACTAGTTTTCGCGGTTAGTCGTTATATATAAAAGTGCTAAAAAATAAAATATTTTAGCCACGTTTTAAATATTTTATTTTTAACGTCGTATATTTAATAAAGTTAATATAAATAAAACAAAAATAATTATAAAACTATTATAATATTTTATTTATTATATTATTAATATTATAAAACTTTAATATATATATATTATAAGTGTTTATAAAAAATAAAAAATTATTTTAATTATAGAAATATAAAAAAAAAGTTTAATTTTTAACTTATAAGTATTGTTTTTTTATTTTAATAATTTAAATATTATAAATATTCACGGCGTTAATATTTTTTTAGTTCTAAATAATTTTTTCGAGAGTTATTTTTTAAGTAAGCAGTAATACTAGCGAAAATATTTTAGTATTATTTTTTACTAAGTACTATAATGGCTATAATATAATAAAGTGGGTAATAAACATAAATTATATATTTTTATTACCGGACATAACGTTTTTTATAATTTTAAATGTTGTTATATTAAAACAAAGTTATAATTTATTTCTTAAAAAAGTAGCTAGTAGTAAAAGCTTTTAAAAATAAAATATTTAAACGCGAGCAATAATTAAAAAATATATAGCTGCAAAAAAAAAAAGTTATAAAAATAATAAAAAAAAAAATAATAAAAAAAACTAAAGGAATATTTATATAAATATTTTGTTTTTAAAGCACCTTTTATAATTATTATAGTGTTTGTTTTTTTATTAAGGTTTATAGTTATATTGTGTAAAAAAAAGCCTGCTAGCGTGGTTGCAGCTTTATATTATATATATTTTTATTAAGCTTGCTTTTAAATCTAGCTAATTATTTAAAAAAGCTTTAAAAAATAATATAATCGAGTGCTTCGCTTAATTTAAATATATTTTTGCTTACTTTTATTATTTTTTTGATTTTACTTTATTTTATATATAAAACGACATGATTTTTTTAAAATCTTATGTTATATTTTTATATATCCGGTTTTTTTAAGTGATAAACTTTGCTTTTTTAATATATAATATATAAATAAATTAAAAATAATAAATAAATATATTATAAGTAATAAACCAACTAGTGGGGGGTAATAAATAAGCGAATAAAAAAAAATAAATAAATATATCGAGGGTAATAAACAAATAAATTAAAATATTATTTTAATTAATAAAAAATATTGTTTAATTTAATAAATAATATAAATTTATATATAATATCTCTTTATTTTATTTATATAATTAAATAAATTAAGGCGTAAGTTTAAGCTATTTTTTGTTTATTAGTTGCTAGGTTAAAAACTAAAATTATTTATATAATTAAAGAAAATATAGCGGTAGTTTTAATAGCTTTACTATATATTTACACCAAGCTTTAGCTAGCTGTTCTTATAATATATTATATAATGTAAAAATTTAAAAAAGGTAATTAAATTGTTAATATTTATAAATAGCTTGCTGCGTTGGTTTTAATAATGTTTAATAGTTTTTTTAGTTAAAATTAAAGTTTTAAAAAATAAAAATTTCAAAATATATTCGCTATTTAAAAATACTAGCAGACTTTAAATAGCTAAACTTTAAATAGCTTTAAATAAAAGTTTTTTTAATTAAAATTAAAGTCTCGAGAAGTAGAAATTTCAGGATATATTTATTATTTAAAAATATTAATAAACTTTAAATAATTAAACTTTAAATAGCTTTAAATAAAGGTTTTTTTAATTAAGATTAAAGTTTTAAGAAATAAAAATTTCGAAATATATTTATTATTTAAGAATATTAGCAGACTTTAAATAATTAAACTTTAAATAGCTTTAAATAAAAGTTTTTTTAATTAAAATTAAAGTTTTAAAAAATAAGAATTTCAAGATATGTTTATTATTTAAAAATGTTAATAAACTTTAAATAATTAAACTTTAAATAGCTTTAAATAAAGGTTTTTTTAATTAAGATTAAGGTTTTAAAAAATAAAAATTTTAAAATATATTTATTATTTAAAAATATTAGCGGATTTTAAATAATTAAACTTTAAATAGCTTTAAATAAAAGTTTTTTTAATTAAAATTAAGGTTTTAAAAAATAAAAATTTCGGGATATATTTATTATTTAAAAATATTAATAAACTTTAAATAGTTAAACTTTAAATAGCTTTAAATAAAAGTTTTTTTAGTTAAAATTAAAGTTTCGAGAAATAAAAATTTTAAAATATATTTACTATTTAAAAATGTTAGCGGACTTTAAATAGCTAAACTTTAAGTGGCTTTAAATAAAAGTTCTTTTAGTTAAAATTAAAGTCTTAAAAAATAAAAATTCCGGGATATATTCGCTATTTAAAAATATTAGTAAACTTTAAATAACTAAACTTTAAATAACTTTAAATTAATTTTTAGCTTGTTTTATATTAATATATATAAATATATAATATTAAAAATAATTACTTTATTATTAATATATTTATTTTATTATATATTCGGGCTTAATAATAAAATATTAGTTTTTTATTTTAGTTTTAAAAATAATTAATTTAAACTTAATTATAAGTATTATCGCTTAAAAAAAAAAAAATACTAATAAAGAAAATAAATAACAACGCAAAAAAACATTTTTATAGCGCTACTAGCAATATAATAAATAAATTATAAAAAAAAAAACTATGTTTTAAAAATAAATAAAAGTTATAATAAAGTTTTATTAAAAGTAATAATATATAAAATAACGCTTAAACGTTATTATAAAAAATTTTAAATAATAAAATAAAAATATAGCTTGGTTAACTAGTTTATTATTATTAATAATAAAATTATTTAAGTTATATTTAAAATTATTTATTAAAATTATTTTATTATTTTTTTTTTTTTTTTTTTTTTTTTTTTTTTATAAACGCTTTTTTATTAGCTTATGTTTTCTTAGCCTTAGTTTATAATAAACTTTTTTTTTAAAAAGCATATTGTTTATAGTTTATATATTTTTTAGCGAAATATAACTTTTTAACAAATATTTATTTTAGTTATACGTATAAAAAAAGCGGTAGAAAATATAATATAATGTATAAACGTCGAATAATTATTATATAATGTAATTTTAGCTTGGCTTAATAATATAAAATTTAATAACTTAAATACTTGTGCGTTTTTTTGCTTAATAAACTTTTATTATTTTTTATATTTTTTTTTTATTATTTATCGCTAAGATAAATAAGCTTAAGTTTTTATATTTTTAGTTAAAATTATGGCTCACTGCCTATATAAGTGCTGTAAGGTGTATAATATAGTGGTTGTATAGCTAGTGGTGTAGCTAAGGCTAACTAATGTGTGGCTTATATAATAAGTGGGCTAAAGCTATAGCACTTTATATAATAATTGCTATATTTAAGTTATAATTTTAAGCTGGCCCACTTAAACTAGCTTTATTTTTTTATTTTAATATTAATATATGTTTTTAGTATTTATTGTTTAATATTGCTAGTGTAGCGTTATAATAATATTAAAGTTCTTAAAAAAGTTTTAAGGTTATTTTTTATATATTAACTTAATTAAAAACAATAAATATTTTTTTATATAGCTTTTTTATATATAAATTATAAGTACTTTTTGATTTATTTAAGGTTTTTTTTTGATTTTTTTTTATAAGTTAACTTTTTTTTTCGGCAATTTTTTTTTATAAATTACGCGGCTAGCGTACGCTAACATAGCTAGTTAAACGCGCTATTAACTTAAATACAACAAATTTAAACTATATTTATATATATTTTTTATTTTAAATATGTTTTACGGTAAATTAATATTAATTAAACCTTTAGTTTTTTTTTATAAACTACGTTTTTTTTTTAAGCTTTATATAGTTTTTTTTTATTAAACACTTATATTTTTTTTTTTTATATTTTTTTATATAAATATTTTTGTTTTTTATATATTATTTATTATTTAATACGCTTTAGTATATATAGCTATAACCGATTAATTTTTTAGCGCGGGTTAAATTTAAGTTTTAGTTTAAGCAGCTATATAATATTTTTACGATAGTTTTATTATTATTTTTAACGCCTAGCTTAATAAAGTAAAGGTTAACTACGCGCATGAGCTAATAAAGCTACGCGCTATTTAAAATATTAATATAACGGTTTTTATTTTTTATAGGCCTTGATTTATATTATTTAATTTATTTTTTTTTTTAAGGCTAGCCGAGTTTAAGGTCTAGTTGTTTTTTTTAAAAAATAAATTACGCGTTAACGGCAAAGCGATCGGCTTAAATGAAGTTAAATTTATTTATATATATAAAAGGCTTAAATAAAAAATATAATAAATTGTGCGCTTACTATTATTTAATAATGGACTTAATTAATGGGACTTTATAAAGATTATAAAAGTTTTACAGCAAATTTATTATAACTTTAATAAAATTGTACGCGCGTTTTATTATTTTAAAATATTTTAGCTTAAAAATATTAATTTAATATATATTTTTTTTATTATTTAAGAGAAAAATTGCTAAAACATAAGTATTATATAGCAGCTTAATTTTTTACGTATTTAAAACCTATATTTAGTTTTATTAGCGAAGCTATAAGCTAAGCTAAACGACCGCGAGGTTATATTAAATAATTACAACGATTTTATTAAGCTATTGTTTTAGCTTAAAGGCGGATATAAGCTTTAATATATAAATACTAGTGGTACCGAAAATATTACGCTTATAAAGTTAAGTTTTTTTAATATAATTAATGTAGGTATAGTTATAATTAACTTTATTAACGTCGCGATAATTTAAACTTTTAGCGAACGTATAGCTATTAATTTTACTAAGGCAAAATATTTTAAACAAAAAAAACGCGGCAAATATAAGCGTTATAAAACTAAAAGCTACTTAGTAATTAATTATAAATTATTGCTTTATAAAGAGTACGTTAAATTTTATAAATAAAACAATTAATATTTTTAAAAAAGTTTAATTTATATTAAATTTATATATAAACATGACCTTTAAAGGAGTAATTACGGCTTACTGCTTGTATAAGTGCTATAAAGTATATAGCATGGTGGTTGTGTAGCTAGTGGTATAACTAGGGCTAACTAATGTATAGCTTGTATAATAAGTGGGCTAAGGCTATAACACTTTATATAATAACTACTATATTTAAGTTATAACTTTAGGCTAGCTTACTTAAACTAGCTTTACTTTTTTACTTTAATATTAATATATGTTTTTAGTATTTATTATTTAATATTGCTAGTGCAGCGTTATAATAGTCGAGATGTTTTTATATTAATATTTAAAAAGTTAATAAGTTGGGCATAATAAAGCCGTGGCCGCGCGTTTTTTTTTTATAATAAAATTAATATTTATATATTATATAATAAAGTTTAAAAAGCTATTAATCATTAATATAAGTCGATATTAATATAAAAAGTTTAATTATAGTTTAATTATATTAAAAGTATTTTTGCTTGCTAAAGTTTTTAAATTAAAAAAAGTTATTATAATATTTTTTAAACTTATTAAGTTTTTTTATAATAAACTAAATATTAGTTTTAATAAATATTTAAATAATATTATTTATTATAAATATTTTATATTTAAAGTATATATTTTATTTATTATTTTATTATTATTTTATTATTATTTTATTATTATTTTATTATTATTTTATTATTTTATTATTATTTTATTATTATTTTATTAATTATTTTATTTAATTAAAATTATTTATAAACTTATTATTTATAAAATCGCTGCTTATAAAATTACTACTTATAAAGTCATTACTTATAAATTTATTTTATGTGCTACTATTTTAATTTTCGTTAATTTAGCTAATTTTTTTATTATATAAAGTAAGTTGTAAATTTAAGCTTTTTTGCTGCGCTAAATAAGCCGATAATAGTGTATGTTTTATTGTTATTATTAAGTTCAACAAGTTTAAAGCAAGCAAAAACCGGTTAAATATTATATTATATTTATTTAGCTGCGCAAGTAAATTTATAAATAATAATAAAATATTAGCACTATAAAAATAAATATTAAAATAAAGTGTATATTAAATTTAAGCCGGTATTAATTATATCGTAAATATAAAAAATGGCTGCTCGAAAAATAAATATAAATAACTATAAATATTAAACTTAAATAAAAACTAAAACATAATAAAATAATTAAAATAAAGCGTATTATTTAATTATTATTTTTATATTTAAGCCGATAAATAAATTCTAGAATATGTTTTTATTGCTTTTATTTTAAGTTAGTGCAAAAATAATAATAATAATAAAGCTTTAAACACTGTGCGCAATAGTGCTTTATAGAAAAAGTTGATAATATATTAATATAAAAGCTTTAGTTTTTAAATACGCCGGCGAAAAAATCTTAGGCAGCAGTATTTAACGCGGAAAAACTTAAAATAAATATTATTTACGCGCTAAAAATTTTATATATATAAAAATTTTAACTATTTAAAATTCGGCGTAATAAAAATATATAAGCCGGCGTAAGCTTAACAATAGCTAAACTAATTATTTAAAACAAAGCAAAAAATAAAACTATTTTTAAATAAAGCTTTTTATATAGTTTTAACGTCGAGATATTAGCAAGTAAAATTTTTAGCGAACTAAATAGTTATATTATTTATAGCGCTTAATATTAATTATATATAAACCGATTAAAAATAATAATTATTTTTATTATAGTTACTATTATCGATATTTTTTTTAAGCTTTTACTGCTACGCGAGAGCAAGTAAAAAAATAATAGCACGATTAAAAAACAGCGTGCTATTTATTAGCAGCGCTTTAACCTCGGCTTCGCTTAAAAAAACTAAAACTTTAAAGTAAACTTAATAAAAATTAAACGAGATAAAAAACTGCCGGTAGCTTTAAGCATAGTTTATAATACTTTTATATAAAGCAGTAGTAAAAATTAGGCCGCGCAGCTTTAGTTTTTTTAAAAAAAACTTATAAACTTTTAAAAACTCGAAATTATAAGCGCAAGTAATAAATTAAAGCGCTAGCTTAAAAGTTTTACTGCGAAGCTGCTAAGCTTTATTATACTTTAAAAATAATTTAGCTAACGTTTAAACTTAAACAAAATTAATTTATAAAATAATTTTAAACAGCTTGTTTATTTTAAGCAAGCTTTGCGTGTTTTTTTAGCCGGGCTGCTTAAAATAATAAAACAGCCGAAAAAAAAACAAATAAAGCTGCTAGCAAGTTTAGTGCGTTAATTAAAAAATATATTACTTGATATAATTATGCGGCAACCACGCTATATTATACTTTTATACGATTGTTTATAAATTAAGCTTTTATTATTATTGCTAAAACTTGTTTAATTTGCAGCGCTTTTAAATTGTTTTTTAAAGCTAAAGCAAGCAAGCTAGTATATTGCCGGTGTAAATTAATTAAAAAAGCGTAATTAAAAGCTAGTTAATATAAATATATTTTATATGCTGGTCGGCAAAAAACTGCTTAAGCGGAGCGCTATTATTCGGCAGTATAAATATAGCTAGTTTTTTAATCGGCTTAATTTAATAGGCTGCTAAAGCAAGCATAAGATTATTTAGCTGCCGCGTAAATATTAAGAAAAAAAAATTATAAGCAGCAAAATAAATAAAATAAAACAGGCGGCAGGTTTAATAAAAACATAGCGTTTAAAAGTTTACGGCTATAATAAAATAAACTTAAAGCAGGCAATATTTACGGCATATATTATAGTGCAGCAGCATAAGCGCTAGCGTTAAAGCCGAAAACGTAAGTATATAGTATAGTTAACTTTTATACGCTTAAAAAACGCGGAAAAAAAAAAAAAGGTTAAGTAGTTAAAGCTCGCGTGCTAAACTATTAATTTTATTTTAGTAATATTGCTCGAATAAGTTAAAGCTAAAAATAAATAGTTTAAAAAACAATAAGTTAAATAGCTTTATGGTTATATCGAGCGTTTAAATATGCTATTTATACGTGTTATAATATTTTATTTAATATAAAGCTAGCTAATAAAAACTTTTAGCCGGTTTATTATATTTTTTAATAAGCTTTAATAATTTAATATTTTTAAATAAATATTAAGTGTAGTAGCGCGATATAAAGCTTTAAAATATGCCCTCGGTTATACGCGTTATATAAGCGAGGTAGCTTGTTTTATAAGCTAATATAAAAAATAATAGCGATGCCGCGGCGGCCGCAGAAAATAAAGCGGTGTTATAAAACATGTTATAAAAAATAAAGTCGACTTAAATAATGTTAACGTATAAGTGCTTTAAATTTACGGCAGCAAAATATTATATATAAAATTATAATAAAGTTTTTTCGGTAAAATTACTTATAATAAAGTTTTTAATATTATGTTTTTATAAAAAAAAAATAAAAGTAATAAAATAGTTTATTAAGTGCTAGTTATATTATATTTTAAAGTTTTTTTAAAATAAAGCCGTGTAGCCGCGTAAAATATTATATTATAAGTAAGTATAATAAGCGGCTTAATTAGCGTTTAAATCGGTTTATATTATATTAGCTTTAACTTAAACTTAAATAAAGCTAATAAAGTGCTAAGTTAATATAATATTAAAATATAAAATATATAAAATAAGTAGTATATAATTATTAATAAAGCGTTTTTAAAAATTAAACAATAAATAAAAGGCTTAATATTTAAAAACAAATAAAGCGTGCAAAAAAAAAAAGTAAATAATATTATTATAATTAAATTAAAATAAACTAAGCTAAATATTTTAAGTTTAATGCGAAATAAACAAGTTAAATATATAATATATATTTTAGCTAATAAATAATTAAAAAAAAATAAATAAAAAAAAATAAAGTCGGCGGTTAAAAAAATAATAAAAAAGTAAAGTTAAATAATATAATTATTAATATTATATTATTGTTAAATAACGAGCTAGTTTTAGTTTATATAATATATATTTTTTATTGCTTAAAAAAAAAAGCTAAGCTTATTATTATTCGAGAAAATATATATAAATAAAACTCGGGTAGTTTTTAGTTAAGCACGTAAAGCTAACAAGTTTATAAAATTATTTTATTTAAAGCTTTAAATATAGTTTACTATTATACTTTAAATAATATATTCGGTTATTTTATAAAGAGTATAGCTAATAAAATAAATAAAAATGTTTAATATATAAATTATATAAAAAAATTAATTATTATATTTAAATATTAATAAAAACAAGTAAATAAATTAAAAAAAAAAGCTTTTAAAAAATAAAATATTTATTTTAATATAAATATTTTATTTTTAAAACAATTTTTACAGGAAAAAAAAAAAAAAACTAAAATATATTATAAGTGCAAATATATTTATACAAGTATAAAATTTATTAGCGCGTTTACTTTTGTTTATATAAAAAAAACAAAAAAAATTACTAGTTTAACTAGTCGTATAAAAAAAAAAAAAACATAAGCAAAAATATTATTAATATATTATTTTCACTTTATAAGCTGCTATTATTATTATTATTGTTATTATTTTTATTTTTATTTTCGTTTTTATTGTTTTTATAATAAGCCGGCATAAAAAAGAAAAAAAACAATAATTATAATATTAATAATAAAAAAAGTAAATAATTATAAATGGGCGAGCAAACTAATATTATAAAAAACTTAATAAAGTTAATTATTTTATTTTTATTTTTAATATTATTTATAAAAACACTATAAGTATAGCTAAATAAATAAGCTTAAAAAAAAACGAAAAACCAAGTTATTAAAAAGTTTTAAAACGTAAAAAAATTGAGTTTAAGGTTAGTATTAAAATCGAGATTATTGCTGCTTTTATTATAATAATTAAAATTATTTTAATTAAAATTAATTATTGCTGTTATTATAATTATAGTAGTAGTACGCGTAATAAAAAACGTAAAAACTTAGTAAAAAGCGGTCGTAAAAAAAGTAAAGCCGGCTGCGGGCTTATAAAAAAAAAAAAAAAAAAACTAAATAATAAAAAAAAAAAAAGCGGGAGAAAAATAGCTATAAAAAAACAAGAGAGTGAGCAAGCGCGTGCGGTGCCGCGTTAAATAGCAGTAAATAAAAAAAAGCAAAAATAAAAATAAAATAAAATATAAAGCTATATATTTATTTTTATTATTTTTATTATTTTTATTATTAATATTAATATAATTAAAAAAAATAAATAATAGTAGTAGTAATAAAAAAAGCAGAAAAAAAAAAAAGTAGTTAAAAATATAAATTTAGTTAGCTAGTTAAAATGTTTTTTTTTATAAAGTAAAAGCTTGCTGCGCTTAAGTTTTTTTATATTTGCGCTAGCTATATTTTATATTTAATTAAAACATTATATTAAATTAATATTAAACAGCAAAATAAATAAATATAAATAATAAAAAAAATAAAATAAATAAATAATACTACGCTAATATAAAAACGTTATATTAAAATAATAATATTATATTAAAGTCGGAAAATATAAAAAAAAAAAAAAAAATATGCGAAGCTACCGTTGTTAATTATTATATATTAAGCAAAACAAGCAAAAAAAAAAAAATAAAGCTAAAATTAAAATTAAAAACTAATAAAATATTAAATTATTAAAAAAATATAATATATATTGTTTAAGCGTAGCGTTAGCAAAAATAATAACACGGACAAAAATAAATATATTTAAAGACTTGCGCAACGTTAATTAGCCGCGGTAAAGTGTCGACAAAAATAGCGACACGATAATATAACGTATTATTAGCTGTAAAATTATAGCTAGCTATTTTGCAGCCGCGACCGCGACCAGATTTTTATTAAGTTTAACGCTTAAAAATATAGCTAACCTTAACCCGAGCCTGCTATAAATTAAAAAAAAAATAAAAAAAAAAAAAATATATAATATAATATAAATTTAATTATTTATAATTTTTTAAACTTAAAAATATAATATATTATTATAAACTTTATATATATTTATAAAATATATATAATATATACAAGAGTTTTTAATTTATAAATAATAATAAAATTAATAATTATTAGTTTATAAAAAAAGTTTTTAAATATTTTTATTATTATATTAAATATATATTAAATATAATAATTATTATATTAAATATTAAAATAAAATATAATATAAAATTAATAATTAAAAAATAAAATTAAAAAAGTAATTAAATATAAA
>MU389904.1:0-17067 GCA_022578765.1 Xylaria sp. FL0933
TTATAAACGCTAATTTATTTTTATTATTAGTTTTTTTATTTTAAATAAATTATTTTTTTAAGTTATATATTTAATAATTTTAATTATTTTTTAAGTATATATATTTTTATTTTAAATATTATTTATATATTATTTTTTTTATATTATAATAAACTAAATAACTTATTATATTAAATATAAAATTTTATATTTAATTTAAAACAGCGATTTTATATTTTTAATTTAAAAAAATTTCGCTTTAAGCGTTATTTTTTTATTTTTTATTTTTTTAAACTTTTATTATTTATATTTTTTTTTTTCGGTTAAAAAATTTTTTTTTTTTAATAATTTTTTTTAATATTTTTTTTTTAAAGCAGCATGCTATTTAAAAATATTTTTTTTAACCGCAGTTAAAATATTTAACTTAAAATATATTTTTAAATAATTATTTTTTAACTTTATTAATTTATTTAGTTTTTTATTTTTTATTTTTTTAAAGATTTTTTTTTTTAATTTTAATAGTTTTTTTTTTTTTAAAATATTTATTAAATAATTATCGGTCGATTATAATAGCTATATTAATATACTTGTTAATTATTAATAGCTTATTTATTTTATATAATTTATTTTTAATTTACGCTTTTAATTTTTTATAAAATAAATAAAATAATATAGTTTTTAATAATTTTAAAATTATTATTAATTATTTAAATTTTATAGCATAATTTATTATAGCTTTAGTTTATTTTAAACAATAAAGCTATTTTTTAGCGTGTTTTATTTTTTTAATATTTTTAAATAATATTTTTATATATTTTTTAAATTTATTATAGCTAATAAATATTTTTTAAGTTTTTTTTTTAATTTTATTTAATTTTAAAGCTTTTAAAAAGTTTTTTAATATTAACTAAAACTATTTAAACATTTTTTTTATTAAAAATTATAAAGTAATTATAACTTTTTAATAATTAAAAATAATACTGCTTAAATATTATTTTAAGTATAATTTAATTTAAATTAAAAATATATTAACGTTTATAAATTTATTATATAATTTTAATATTATAAGCTTAAAGCTTTTAATATTTAATAAGTATAATATAGTAATAACTTTTATTAATAATAATAAAAATAAATTATTTTTTTTTAATTATTTATATAAAATTATTATTTTAAAAGCTAGTATATTTATTTTTAATATAAGCTAAGTTTTTATTATTATAGCCTTTAATAATTAAAATATTATAAATATAAATATTAATTAATTAATTTGTTTAAATATAATTATTATTAATTTAAATATAATAATAATTATTATAATAAATGCTAGTATTATTATTTTTGCGATTATTAGTGCTATAATAATAAGTGCTGCTATTATTACTTTTATAATTATTAATATTTTTTATAAAGTTGTTTTTAAAGCAGATATTATTAGCTTAAATAAAAGTGCTAGCGTTAGCGTTAATTTTTTTTTTTTTAATTTATTATTTAAGTTTTTTTTGTTTGTTTATATTATTATAATACTTTTTACTAGCGTTAATAATTAGCTAATTATAACTAAAGTTTATTATTTAAATATATTAATATTTATTATTTATTAAAATATTTATAAAGTTTATAAATTTATGTTTTAACTTTATATTTTTAATAATATAATTTATTTAATTAGTTTAATTTATAAGTCTAGGTTATATTTTTTAAAATAATTATTTATAAATAAATTTATATTTTATTATTTTATTAAATATTTTTATAATATTTTTATTAGCAAACTTATCTCGTAAATTCTTTATTATATAATTTTTATATATTAATATTTATACTATATTAAGTTTTATTAATTAAAAAGTTATTAAAATATTATAAACTTTATATATATTTATAAAGTATATATAATATACGCAAAAGTTTTTAATTTATAAATAATAATAAAATTAATAATTATTAATTTATAAAAAAAGTTTTTAAGTATTTTTACCACTATATTAAGTGCGTATTAAATATAATAATTGCTTTTAAATATTTAAAATATAAAATAAAATAAAAATTAAAAATTAATAATTAAAAAATAAAACTAAAAAAATAACTAAATATAAAAAATTATAATTATTATATAAATATAAAAAATAAAGCACTTTTTAATATTAAAACTTTTTAAATTTATTAAATTTAATAAATTTATAAATTATAAAAATTTTATAAATTTATATTATATAACTTTTCTTTAAAAGCATTAACGCTTAAGCGATTATTTAATAAAAACCGTTAAATATTTTTTTTAAGCTTATTTTATAATTATTAATAAAGTATATTTTATAATATATATATTTAAATTACGTAGATTTTAGTTTTTATTTTCGCGTAGTTTTTTTTATTATTATATTTATATAGCTAAAATATAAACTTTTATTTTTATTAAATTAATTAATTTTATTTTTCTTTAAAATTTTAATATAAATAAGTTATATTAGTTTATATTAATTAAAAAGTCTTTAACTTTTTTTATATTAATATTCTTAGTAAAGCTTAAAATATTAAACGTTTATTATTTTTTAAAATGCGACTATAAATCGAAAACTTATATTTTAGCTAACACTTTATAAAAAAAACAATAAAATATATACCGCTAAAATATAAACTTTACCGCTTTTTTTTTATTTTTTATAACGAGCTAATAAATATTATTATTTATTAATTATTAAATAATCTTGCTAGCAAGCTTATTTAAATTAAGCTTAAAAACTATAAAAAATAAAATAAAATATTTAGCTAATACGCGCCGACAAAAATAATCTAACATAAAAAAAAAACATAAGTAAATAATAAAAACTAATTAAATAACTTATATTAATTATATTAAAAATAATTATAAATTAACTTTTTTTTATTTATTTTATTATATTTTATTAATTAATTTAGTTATTTATAAAACTTTATATATATTTTTATATATTAAGCAGTCGAAACTTTTACTTTATTACGCGAAAAAATAAAACAATATTTTCTCGAGCTTAATTATTAGCTTTAATATCGCTATATTTATAATTTTAAAAGTTTTTATTATTTTTATTTTTTTTTGTTTAAATAATAAATATTTAAGCTTTATTATAAATTTTTAACTTAATATAAAACGCTTTTAAAATTTTAAATTATTATTAAATAATAATTTTTTTATAAAAATTATTTTTTTAATATTAACTTTTATATTTAATTAACTAGATTTTAAATTATTAGTTAATTATTTTGCCGAAAAATTAAAAAAAAAAATATTACCGTTTTTACTAAACTTTTTTTAAATAACTTTATTAAAAACGCCGGCTATAACGCTTACTACTTTTTATATTATTAGCTTTTTTATTTTTAACTTTATATTTAAACTTTAAAACTTTTTTAATAAATTTAAAGTTATAAAATAGCTTAAAAATATTAAACGTTTTTTTAAATTATACTGCTTATTTTAATTAAAATAAATTAATTAATTATTATATTAAATAAAAATTATTATTAAAAAATATATTATTTAACACTTAATCGGTTATAATATAAATTAAAACAAAATAAAAAAAATCTTTAAAAAAAAATATAAAGTTAATAATTTTAAATAAACTTAATTTAAATAAAATTAGCTTATTTAATTATTCGCTTAAAAATATACTTAATTTTAAAACTATACACGATTTTTTTTTAATATATAATTTTAATAATTAAATTAAAAAAAAAAATACTTTTTATACTTAAAAACTTTTATTTATATAATTTAATTAAAATAATTTCGGCTAATTAATTATATTAAATTTTTATTTAATATTTTATAATTAAAAAAAAATTACGTGCTAAACTTTATAATAAAGCTATAAATAAACTTAAAAAATAAATTAATATTAAAACATTTTTATTACTTTAAAAAAATGCTAATATATTTATACCGGCTATTAACGCTTTTTATTAATCTTTAAATACTTTTATATATTTTATATAATAATTTATTTTTAAAAACTAGTTTATACTTTTACTTGCGACTATAATTTTATCTGTTAATAATACTACGATAATATTTTTAACTTTAAAAATAAAACAAGTTAATTTTATAATTAATTAATTAACCACGCAAATATAAAATTTATTAATAAACTTTATTTAAATAATTAAAGCTATAAATAAGTTTTTTTATTTATCGACCGATAAAACTTAATATTACGTTTTGTTTAATTAAGCTTTATAATAAAAAATTAACCAATATTTAAGTTATAATTATAATAATTAATAAATAAACGTTTTTGTTACCTAGGTTTAATAAATAAAATTATATAATAAAAACAATAAATAAAATAATAATAAATATAATAACTTTAAAAATAATTTAAAATATAATAATAAATATAACGCAGAAAATAAGTATAACTTTATTAATTATTATAAGTATAAAACGCGCGATTATCGAGTATAAAATTATTTTTTATTAAAAAACGCTAAAGTTTATAGCGCTTTTTATTATATAAACAAAAAAAAAGCCTTATATATTAAATCACTTAATATATTACTTTATATATAAAATTTAATAATAAACTATAATAAAACCGTAAAAAAAACAAGCAGAAAAAACTTTATTATACCTGTTTTATTTTAAATTTTTTATATATTTATAAATATTTATTTTTTTGCTGCTAAAGCTATATATTTAATATTTTATAAATATAATTACTTAATAAAAAACTTTAGCTTTAAATAAAAAATATTAAGTATAAAAACAAGCAGTACTATAAATAAAAAAAAGCTACTGCTTATATAACTAGCTTAATAAAAATTAATTAATATTTTAAAGCGATTTAACGCTATTAATTAATTATATAAACTAGTTATTTTATTTTAAACAAATTTTATTTATTTCGCATAATAAAAAATAAATATTTTAAAATATAAAAACTATTTAAAATTTAAATATATTAAATAAACTAAATATTAAAAAAATAAATAGTTTATTATTTTTAAAATAATAAACAAAAAATATTTAAATAATTTATTAAAACTATTAATATTTATACTTATAAAGATTTTTAATATTAATTTAATTATAAACGTTATAACTATAAAAAAATAACGCGTTAACAATAATAAAAATAACCTTAAAAAAATATTATTAAAAATATTACTTTATTAGCTTTAAAACTAATTAATTAAGCTATAAAAATATTTTAAAAAATATTAAAACTTATTAAAAAAATAAAATATTATTAAATATTTTTAAATTAAATTTAAAACTTAATAAAAGTTAAAATTAAACTTATATAAAAAAAATTATTAAACTTGTTTTTTAACGTGTTATAACTATTATTTATATAAGCTTTTAAATTAAAAAAAACCTTAAAAAAAAATAATATTTAATTTTAATATAATTAAATAACCTTTAAAATAAATAATTAATTAAATATAACTAAAAAAAATAAAAATTAAAAAACTTTAAATATCTCGATTAATAATATTTATATAAAACTTTAAAAATTTACTTAAAAAATTTATTAATTACTTAATATTAAAATAAGCTTATTTTAAATAAAAGATTATATAAAAAAAACATTAAAACTTATTATATAAATTAAAAAAACTTTTTAAAATTTAATAATTATTAAGCTTTTAAATATTAATATATAAATTAACTTTATTATTAAAAGTTATATTTAATAAAATTAAATTTTAATGTTAAATATAGTTATAATATAAAATAATTATTTTATTAATAAAGCTATACTTTTTAATTAATATTTTAGTTTTATTATAAAATTTATTTAAATAATAAAAAAATATATATTATAAATTTTTATATATATTATATTAAATAAAATAGTTGTTGTTTTTTTATTATTAAATATAAATTTTTTTAGTATAATTAATTATATATTATATTTTAAAAAAAAATCTTTATAGCTATTATTATTATTAATAATATTTAAATTATTACACTTATAATAATATTAATTATTAAAAACTAGCTATATAATAAAATTATATTATAAGCTATAAAAAACTAATAATTATTTATAGTCGAAAAAGTATTATAAATAGCTATTAAAAGTTTTTTATTAATAATTAGCTTTTATTATTATTTTATGCTATATAAGTTATATTTAACGCAGTAAGCGATTTTAATAACCAAGTTTTTATAAATAAATAAAAAATAAACTTATTAAAAAAAAATAAAATTAATTATTAATATATAAAAAATAAAAATTATTTATTAAAACTTAAAAAAAAAAATAAAATCTTTTATGCACTATTTAACGATATATTTTTTAAAATATTTAAAAAAATTTTCGATAAAATTATACGCGATATAAAATAATTAAAATTAAAGTTTGCAAAAAAAAAAACTTTTTAAAAATTAAATATTTCGGCATATATAATATATAAACTTAAGGCATAAAAAATCTACCCGGTAAATAATATTAATTATAACAGCAGCGTGCTATTAAAATTAATTTATTAAAAAAAAAACGCATTTAATAAAATTTAAAATTAAAATAAAAAAGTAAAATTAAAAAACTTAAATATTTTTATTAATATTTACTTATAATTTATTAAATAGTTTAAAAAAACTTAATTAATAATAACACGCTTAAAAAAAATTTAAAAAAACTTAAAAAATATAAAGTTTATTAATTAAAAAAAAACGTTTTTTATCGAAATTTTTTTTAAGCGAGAAATAATATTAATATAAAACTTTAGTAAAATTAAAAAAGTATAAAATAAAATAACGTTTTTTTATAAAATATAAACTATTTAATATAAAGTATAATAAGTAAAAAATATTTTTATTTTAATATTTTTATAACTATAAGTTTTAAAGGTTTTAAAAATATAAATTATTAACTTAGTTTTTAAAAAAAAATATAGAGTATATTAAAATGTTTAGTTTATTATTAAAAAAAAAAACAATAACTTATAATTAATTAACTCGGCTATAAAACTTAACGCTATTATAATTAAAAATATATTTTTATTTTAAAATTATAATAAATTTATTAAAAAATTTATAATATATTAAATTTTATTAATAGCCGATTTTTTTTTTAGTTATAATTAAATTTTTTTAGCTTTAAAAAGCTATATAATAATTATTTTTTTAATTTTTTTAAAAGTTCTTTAAATAATAATATTATTATAAAAAATAACTAATTTAATTATTTATTTTTTTTAAATAGTTAATTAAATATTTTATAATATAATGCTTATAAAATATAAACTATTTTTTAACGATATTAAAATAAAAAAGCTTATTTTTTGCTATAATAATTAAAAAATTATTTTAAAAATCCGGAAATTTATATTAAAGTATATTAAGAATATTAACGCAGTATTGCTTAATTTTAAATTAGCCGGAGTTATTATTAACAAAATTAAAAATAAATGGTATAAATTATTTATTATGCTTATTAAATATATATATAAAATATATAATAAATAGTTAATTAATGTAAAAATAATTAAAATTATTAAATAAAAATTATATTAAAATAAAACTAAAATTAAGATATTTTTTAATATAATAAAATATTATAAAATATAAATATATTTTTATATAATTATTATATTATTACTTATAAAGTTATTAAAAAAAAATATATATTTTATTTAAAGTAATAATTAATATAAAGTTATAAAAACTTTTTAAAACGTTATTATTATTATATTATATTTAATTATTTTAAATTATAAAAAAAAAAAAATATAGCTTAAGGTTAACGTTTTAAAAAAAAGCTAAAAATATATTTTCTGCTAAAATATTAACAGCAAGTAATAATTAATAAAATATAAATTTAAAATATAATAAAGGCTAAAATTTATTTATAACGCTATAAAAAAAAAATGTTTAAATATAGTTAAATTATTAAAACGTTTATAAAATTATTTTTATAAAATTAAGTTTTACTTTAAAATTAATATTAAAGTTTTAATTATATAACTTAATAATAAATTTTTAACTTTATTTAAAATAGTTTTAATAAAATAAGTTATATTTATTAAAATATTTAATTTTAAATTATATTATATTTTTAGCAAAAAATATACTGCGGCAAATAAACTATTAAAAAAACCTAAGAAATTATTAAATAAGTTAAATAATTAATAAAAAAGTAATATAAAAAAATTTATTAATTTTTAACTTTTTATAATAATAGTTAACTTATAACTAAAAAAATAAAAAAAACTTTTAGCACTTAAAAATAAATAAACTTTAAAATTATAAAAGCTAGCAAAATATTTTATTATAAGCAAGCTGTTTAATTATTTAATTATAGTAAAAAATAAAATATTATATTATTATTACGCACTTAATTTTTTTATTTATAAAAACTATTTATAAAAATAAGCTTAGCAGCTATATTAAATATAATAATATATTAATAATTAAAAAAATTAATATTATATTATTTAAAAATATTATTTATGCTTTAAATATTAAGAGAAAAATATAATATATTATAAAATCGCCGCTTAATATTACTAAAAAAATATATTTAAAAATATTAATAAGGCCGTAAAAAACTGTTTTTTTTATTAAAAAATATAATTAAAACAAGCTAAAAAAAAATATAAATATAATAAAGCTAAAAATATTTTAATTAGCTAAATATTCGACGTTTAATATATATTTAATAATAATAAATATAAAATAATTATAAAAGCTTATTGTAAAACTTTTTTATATTTTAAAATAATATTTTTAAAAATAATTAAGGCTAAATATATTAAATAATTTATCCGAAAATAAATTATGCTTTAGTATAAATAATTTTTTAAAATTAAATATAATAACAAGTCGAAAAATAAAAAAAAAGTTAAAAAAGCCGCGCAGTAATTTAAATATTATATTTAATATAAAGTAGTATATTATTTATAAAGCTAAAGTTTAATTAAAAAAAGCTATTAATTAATTATTAATAAATTTATAAAAGCTATTAAAAAAATAAGCAAAAATTAATTAAAATTATTAAATAAAATTATTTAAACAAATAAAATAATAATTTAATATTATAAGTATAGCTTATATAAGCTAATATATAAATATTTTTTTATTTTTTTCGTCGAAAATATTATATTAACTTAGTAAATAATTAATTAAAATAAAACTATAAACTATATAAATTTATTTATTAATAAAATATAATAATTTACGCAAAAAAAAAAAAATATAGTTAAAATATAATAAATTATTATAAAAAAAAAACGCTTTGCAGCAAAAAAAACTAATTAGCGATATATATATAAAATATAAACTATATTATTAAAAGTTAATAATTTAATACTTGTTTTTAATACTTTTTTATATAATAATAAATTATAAAACGTTAAACTTTTTTATAAATAAAAAAGTTTATATTTAATTATATTTAAATAAAACAATAAAAAATATATTATAAAAAAACTAAATAAATATATAAAAAATAACACTTATATATTTAATAGCTTATAACTATTTATAAAAAATAAAAAAAAATTTTAAGAACTTATAGATTTTTTTTTTAATAAATAAACTACCGGAATATTTAAATTAAAAATATTTAATTAATAAAATAATTACTTAATAAAACTTTATTTAAATACCCCCGAAAATAAATAATAAAAGGTTATTAAAGATAAACTGT
This sequence comes from Xylaria sp. FL0933, assembly GCA_022578765.1. Taxonomy (NCBI): domain Eukaryota; kingdom Fungi; phylum Ascomycota; class Sordariomycetes; order Xylariales; family Xylariaceae; genus Xylaria; species Xylaria sp. FL0933. The sequence goes on from MU389904.1 coordinate 9,624, forward strand.
CGTTATATAAAATTAAAATCTTTATTATAATTATAAAGCAATAAAAATTTATAAATATTAATAGTTTTTAAAAAAAAAAGTATTAAATTTAAAATAATTAAAAAAATAATAATAAGCGAAAAAAAAAAAAAATTATCGTAGTCGCCGATTTATTATTATCGCCCGGTAATTTAATTATTTTATAATTTATTTTTATAAAATAATAAAAGGATAATTAATTAATTTATTTACTGTTTTTAAAACTTTTATTTTTAATATAAATATTTAAAGCTTTTATTAAGGTTATATATTTGCTACTTTTTTTTTATCGCTTTTATTTTTTTGTTTAAAAAATATTTAATTATTATATAAAAAATAATTTAATTTATTTAAACGTTAAAGCTTTTAGCTAAGCAAATATTATATTATAAATAATTATCGATAAGTTTTTTTTTAAAAATAAAAATATCCGGGGGCTATTTTTAAGCGTTAAATTTTTTTTTTAATTATAAACGCTTTTTTTAATTTATAAATATAAATATTTATAAATATTATTAGTAAATTTATAATAAATTTAGCTAATAAAATATATATAATTACTATAAATATTATTTTATTTAGTTTATATTAATCGATAAAAAAAAAATAGCTATATATTAAAATATTATTTATTTTTTAACTATTAAAAATAACGCTTACACGAGCAGTATAATATAAAATTTAAACAATTAAGCGATTAAATAATTAAAGCTTGCAGCTAATAAAATTAATATAATATTAATATTAAATAATTGTTTATAAAACTCTTGTTATATAGTTTAATAAATAATAATATAAATATATTATTTTCTTAAGCTATATTATATTTATTAATAAATTTTTTTAAAAAAAAAATAATTGCATTAAAAAAATTAAAATATATAATTTATTAAATATATTTTTTAAACGAAAAGTTACTTATAACTTTAATAACTATATTTTTAAAAGCCTAAAATATTTAAACGAGTTAAAAAAAAATTAATTAATTAATAAAAACAAAAAAAAAATAAAAATTATATTTATATATATTAAATATTAAAAATATAATTTTTAAACTAAAATAAACAAGCAAAAATATTTTTTTAAATAATATATAATTATTTTTAATTTTTAAACGCGGCTACAAGCTTTATAAACTAATTAATAATAATATAATTTAAGTATTAAAATAAAAAATAAGTTGCTAAGCGTTTAGCCGAAATAATTTTATACGAGTTTAAATAAGCATGTAAAATTTAATATAATAATTATTTAAACTAAATTAAAAAAATAGCTTAATTATAAACTATACTTATAAATTAATTAATAATATTTATTTTGCGATTTATATTAAAATATATAAACTTTATAAAATAATAATTATTATAAAATTTTTTATGAATTATTTTTTTTTTAATAAACTAAAGTAAAATATTGGCTAAATAGCGTAGTTTAATTTTCGAAAAGTTTTTAAGTTTATAACTTAAAAAAAAAAATAAGTTTTAAAGCCGCGGTATATTAACAAATAAATAATTTAAGCAAAAATAATACCACGCGGTATTATTATAAAATAATAAATTAATAAATAATAATACTTTAAATAAACTATAAGTTATAATTTAAATATTTTAATATAAAGTTATAATTTAACTATTTAGTTTTATTACGTAAACTATTTAAATATTTAAATAATTATATATTATATTATTAAATATATTAATATTTATTTTTAAACAATAACCGATATTTAAGTTTTTATAAAAAATATAATTATAAAGCTAAAAAATTAAAGCTGCTATAGTTTTAAATAAATAATTAATATAAATATAATTTAAAAAACTATAATAAACGCGAGGTATAAAAAAAAATATTTATTGCTAATAAAAATAAAGCTGCTAATTATAAAATATAATAAAAAAAAATATTAATAAATAATTAGCGAAAAAAGTAAAAAAAAGAAAATATTAATAAAAAACCACTTAAATTTATTTAATTATAAGTTATAACTTATATATTTTTTTTAATAATATAAAAAAAAAAATAAACTACGCACTTTTTAAAAAATAAATTATTAATTAATATTTTATACTTTTTAAATAAGTTTTTTTTATTAATTAATTAATTATAAACGCTATAAACTTTAATAACTTTTATTAAATTATTAAATAAAAACTTATGTTTATACTTTTAATTATACTTTTATTTTTATTATTTTAAATATTTTAAAACTTAAAAAGCTTAATTTTTAATTAATTTTATAAATTAAATTAATCAATTTTTTATATTTTATATATATTAAATGTTTTATATTATTTAAATAAATATTTTTTATTAATTAATTAATTAAGCGCGCTATAAAACTTTAATAATTTTTTATTAAATTAAACTTATATTTATATTATTTTTTTATTTTTAACTTTATTAACTTTAAATATTTTTAAAACTTAAAAGTTTAGCTTTCGTTTAACTTTAAAGTTAAATTAATTAATTTTTTATATTTTATATATATTTTATATTTTTATTAACAATTTAACCGCAACGTTTATCGATTTTTTTTTTTATTTTATTAATAAAACAACTACTTATTTAATAAAAAAAATATTATATTTTATAAAAAAAAAAATTAAAAAAAAAAACAAGCTTATAAAATTAATATTTTTATATTATTTACTTTATTTATTATTTATAATACCTGCTTAATTAAACTATTTTTATAATTATTTAAAATATTATATATTTATTATAGCCTTTAAAAATAAAATCGTATATATATAAAAAAACTTTTCGAATATAAATATATTTATTATTAATATTTATAAAAATAAATTATAAATTTTTTTACGACTATTTATTTTAAATAAAAAATAATTTATTTTAAAAAATTATAAATTAAAACCTTTAAACTATAAAAAAATAAAAGCTATAATAAATATTTTTAAAAACCGATTAATTTTTAATAAAATATTAAACCGCAAGTTTTTTAGCAAAATAACGCCTGCTATAATTAATATATTTTTTAAGTTATAGCGACTTAAATTAATATACCGTTAATTAGCTACACTTAAGCTTAACAAATTTATTTATATAATTATTTATAAATTTAGCTTTAAAATAATATTTAAAATTTTTTTCGCTTATATTTTTATTTATAAACTAATTAGCGCAAGCTAATTTAAAAGATTTAGCAACTATTTTTTTAAAAATATATTTAATAAAATTTATTTTATTATTATTAAAAACATATAGTTAATATTAAAGTTTATTAAATTTAACAATTATTAATTTATTATAATATATAATATTAATAGTTAATAAATTTATATTTTCGACTTAATAATAAAAAATAAGCTTTTAAATAATTATTTTAGTTTTATTACCTTGTTTTAAAAAGCTTAGCGATTAATATTAAAAAATAAGTTTTTAGCTTTAATATTAATTATTTTATTTTTTAGTTTATATTAACAAAATATATAAAAATATAAATATTATTATATCGTTTATATATTAAGTATATTTATAAAGCTTAACTTAATTAAAAACTTTTTAATAAATAATAATAACAAGCTTATAATTTTAAACTAAGTTTTAATTAACTAAAAAATAATCTAACTATATAAATTTTATTTAATAATATTTTTTATTATTTAAACTTTAAAAAAAAAGCAGCAAGCTATACTTTTAACTTTATTATTTAAATAAAATAGCTAATTTAAGTTTACCGAAAAAATATTTTTTTATATTAAAACATTAATTAATAATATTTATTTTATTTTTAATTATATTTTTAATAACTTATTTATTATTTTATATTTTATTTATTTATAAGTTTATATAATATATAAACACTTAACCTTTATATAATAATTAAATAATATATACGTGGCTAATTAACTTACGCTTAAAAAAATTAGTCGCTTTAAATAAAAAAATAATAATTTAAAAGTTCGCGTTTACGCCAAGCTAATTAAATATATAAAGTATAAATAAGCCGATATAATTAATTTAAAAGTTTTTTTTTAATTATTTTTTTATAATAAACTTAATATTATATATAAGCATATTTTTAAGTAAATATTTAATTAAGCAGTTAAAACATTAAAGTTTAAAAATAATATAATATTTATAATTTTTTAGCTATAAATTTAATAAGTTATTATAAAAAAATAATAATTATATAATTTTAATATTAATATAAATAATTATTTTTATATTATATTTATAAACAAAAAAAAAAAAAGGTTTACTTTATAAATATAATATTTAATATTAACCGAAAATATTATTATAAAGTTTAAAAATATTAAAAATAAGTTTTTATAATAATTTAAAAAATTTAAATAATAATAATACTTTTAAAAATAATTATTTTATATAAAATAATTAGCTTATTTATATATATTTAAAATAATAAATAAAGCTATAAAATATTTAGTATATTTTAGCTAATTATTATTTTCTGCAAACTATTAATTATTTTATATAACTTAAAAAAAAAAAAATTATATTTATTAATAAGTTTTATAATAGTTTTAAAATTAAGCAATAAATTTAAAATATAATTAAATTTATTATTTAAACTAAAAATTAATTATTTTTTAATAAAAATAATTAATTAAAAATTATAGTATATTTTATAAATAAATTTATTTAAAAAAATTTAATAACTACTTTAAATAAAAATATTAAAATAATTAAAGTTATATTTAAAGTTTTTATATATAATACTTTTAATTAAAAATATTATTTAAAGTTTAATAGCTAATAATTAATTAAGTCTTTAATAAAATAAACTTATTTAAGTAGCTAAATAATTAAAAGTTTAAAATAAAAATCTTTTAATATGTTAACTTGTTAAAAGTTTAAACGAAAAAATAACTACTTAAAGATCTTAAATTTAAAACAAGCTTAAATATTTTTGCTTAACACTTTAAGAATTAATTATTTAATCCGATAATATAACCTTAGGCTTTAAATATTACTTACGTGTTAATTAAACAATATTTTTAACTTAATTAAAAATAAGCCGATATTAAATATACTTTAAAAATAAACTAGTTAAAATAACTATAACGCACTTATAAAAAATATAAATTAAGCCAACAAAAAATATATAATTAATTAAGCTATATAAAAATAAAAGCTAAATTGTCGACATAAAAAAATTATAAAATTAATAAAAATTAATATAATAATTAATAAAGCCTGAGAATAAAAATAAAAGTTATAAAAAAATTAATTAGTTAATTTTATATTAAAAAAATATATAAAATAAAAATTATTATTTATTATAAGCAATAAAATAATAATTAAAAAAGATTATAATAAAGCTAAAATATAGCTTTATTATTATAAAAATATCTTAAAATAATAAATAGCTTTTAAAAGCTTAACTATATATATTTAAATTACGTAAATTTTAATTTTTATTTTCGCGCAGCTTTTTTTATTATTATACTCGCACAGCTAAAATATAAACTTTCGTTTTTATTAAATTAATTAGTTTTATTTCTCTTTAAAATTTTAATATAAATAAGTTATATTAGTTTATATTAGTCGGAAAGTCTTTAGCTTTTTTCGCATTAAAAAGTTTTTACGTAATAAAATAAAAAAAACGCGTTTTAATAAAAAATATACGACTTATTTAAATGCGCGACTTATTTATAAACCACGTTAATAATATTATTTATTATTATATTTAAACTAATAATAATTATATTTAAATAAATTAATTAATTAATATTTATATTTATAATATTTTAATTATTAAAAGCTATAATAATAAAAATTTAATTTATATTAAAAATAAATATATTAATTTTTAAAATAATAATTTTATATAAATAATTAAAAAAAAATAATTTATTTTTATTATTATTAATAAAAATTATTATTATATTATATTTATTAAATATTAAAAGTTTTAAGCTTATAATATTAAAATTATATAATAAATTTATAAACGTTAATATATTTTTAATTTAAATTAAATTATATTTAAAATAATATTTAAATAATATTATTTTTAATTATTAAAAAATTATAATTATTTTATAATTTTTAATAAAAAAAATATTTAAATAGTTTTAGCTAATATTAAAAGATTTTTTAAAAGTTTTAACGTTAAATAAAACTAAAAAAAAAACTTAAAAAATTTTTATTAGCTATAATAAATTTAAAAAATATATAAAAATATTATTTAAAAATATTAAAAAAATAAAATATATTAAAAAATAATTTTATTATTTAAAATAAATTAAAGCTATAATAAATTATATTATAAAATTTAAATAATTAATAGCAATTTTAAAATTATTAAAAGTTATATTATTTTATTTATTTTATAAAAAATTAAAAACATAAGTTAAAAATAAACTATATAAAATAAATAAGCTATTAATAATTAATAAATATATTAATATAATTATTATAATTAACCGATAATTATTTAATAAATATTTTTAAAAAAAAAAAACTATTAAAATTAAAAAAAAAAGTTTTTAAAAAAATAAAAAACAAAAAATTAAATAAATTAGCAAGATTAAAAAACAACTATTTAAAAATATATTTTAAGTTAAATATTTTAACTACGGTTAAAAAAAATATTTTTAAATAGTATACTGCTTTAAAAAAAAAATACTAAAAAAAATTATCGGAAAAAAAAGATTTTTTAGCCGAAAAAAAAAATATAAATAATAAAAGTTTAAAAAAATAAAAAATAAAAAAATAACGCTTAAAGTAAAATTTTTTTAAATTAAAAATATAAAATTGCTGTTTTAAATTAAATATAAAATTTTATACTTAATATAATAAGTTACTTGATTTATTATAATATAAAAAAAATAGCATATAAATAATATTTAAAACAAGAATATATATATTTAAAAAATAATTAAAATTATTAAAAATATAATTTAAAAAAATAATTTATTTAAAATAAAAAAACTAACAATAAAAATAAATTAGCGTTTATAATAAATTTAAATAATTATAAAAAAATTTTTATAATTAAGCTTAAAATATAGCTTAAAAATAAATTTTATTTAAAAAAAAAAATTATAATTATAAATAATATAATTATTAAACTAAATATAAATAGCTTAAATAATTAGTTTTAAAAAATATTTAAAAAAGCGAAACAACTTATAAAACTTTAAAAAATAAAACCTAAAAACAAAAAAAAATAAAAAAAACTACTTTAAAAAAATTAAAAATAATAAATAAATATAAGCTATAGCTAAAACTATTTAAAATATAATAAAACAATAAAATTTTATTAATGAAAGCTAAAATTAATATAATATATATATTATAATTAATTATTTAATTAATTATTAAAAATTATTATTATAACGAAATAATAATAAAAAAAAATAATAATTTTTTAATATTTAAATATTTAAAATATAATATAATATTATAAATATATTATATAATTTATAAATATTAT
>MU389905.1:0-16600 GCA_022578765.1 Xylaria sp. FL0933
TAAATTATAATAAAAATAAATAATAATTAATTATTATTAATATTAATAAATAAATAATTATATTATTAGCCGATAAAATATTATATTATTATTTTTTTAGTTTTTTAATAATATATATAAATTTATTATATAGTTTTAAAGCGAGTTTTTAATAAAAGTTTATAATAATAAATAATTTTTTAATTATTTATAATTTTATAAATAATAAAGTTAAAGTTTATTAAATAAATATATTATTAATATATTAAAAAAATTATTAATAAAAATAATAATAAAATTATAATAAAAAAATAAAAAAATAATAAATAATAACAAAAAAAATTAATATTATTAGTATTAAATTAATTGTTTATATAATAATAATAAAACTTAAAAATTTTATAATTTATTTAAATTTTTTTTAATTTTATATTTACGTGAGAAAATAATATTTATTTATTTTTTAAAAATATTATTTGTTGCTGCTTAAGTGTTAGTTTTTTTAATTTTTTTAAAAACTATTAAAAAAATAATAAAACATTAATTTTTAATAGTTAAATATTTAAAAAAAGTTTTAAAATTAATATTTTTTTAAAGTTTTTATAAAAATTAAAAAATTATTAAAGCTTTAATATTAAAAAATTATTAAAAAAAATTTTTTGGTTTAATTTTAATTTTTAATTAATTAATATAATAAATAATTTTATAGCTATTAATAATATTTTAAAAAAAACTATATTTATATAAACTAAATATTTATTATTATTATAATTATTAATTTATTAAAAATTTTTAATTAAGCTATTATTAATAAATATTATAATTAAATTTTTAAACTTTTTTTTTTTTATTATTTTATTATTTAAAAATATTTAATAAATTATATTTTAAGTATAAGTTTTTTTATAAATAACAGCAATAAAAAAGTTAAACTTATATTATGTTTTTATTATTTTTTAAAGCTTATTTTTTTAAAGCATTAAGTTTTTAAGTTTTATTATATTTTTAAAAAACGTTATTATTATTATATATAAAAATAAATTTAAAGATTATTAAAAAATAATATAAGTAATACTTTTGTTTTTTTATAAAAATTGCGATTTTTAAAAAAGTTTAATATTTATAAATAAAATTTTTAAATAATATAAAATAAATAAAAAAAAAAACTATATTTATAATAAAAGTATGATTTATTATATAATTTTAAAAAATATTATAAATATTTTTTAATTAATATTATTAAAAGTATTAAAAATTAAGCTTAAAAATAATTATTATATTTTTTAATGTTTTTTTAAATATTATTAATAATTTAATATTATTAAATAAAATATTAATAAAGCTTAATATTTATTAAAATTTAATTTATTTAATAAATATAAAAGCTTTTATTAAACTATCGGCTAATATTTTATTTATTAAAATATAATAAATATTAATTTTATTAGTTTTTTATATTTTTTAAATAAATTAAAATTTAACGAAAGTATATTTTATTTGCTAGTAATATTTAAAGTTTTTTATAATTATAATAATTTTTATATTATTATTAAAAATAATTATAAGTTTTAAAATTAAAAAGTTTATTTTTTTAAATAAGTTTTTTAATTATTATATTTTTTTAATAGCTTTAATAAAAACTATATATTTAGCTTTTAAAATAAATAAAATAATTAAGCTAGTTTTTTTTAATTTTTAATTAATAGCGCTATTAATTATTAAAATTATATAAACTTAAATAAATTTAATTATTATTAAATATTTAATATAATTATTATTATTTGCTAATAATAAATAATAATTTATAAGTTTAATATTATCGGGGCAAAAATATATTATTAAGTTTTTAATATTTTAAAAATATTTAAAAAGATTTATAGTTATTAAAAAATAGCTTTTATAAAAGTTTTAAAATTTTATAGCAAGCTATTAGCAAAAAAAAACAATATTAAGTTTAAAGATTATTATAAAGTAGTTAATAATATTAACTATTATTTAATAATATTAGTAGTTATTACGGTTTAATAATTAATTAAAATTTTTTATTTTTATTATAAAAAATTAAATAAAAACTTTAATAAGTTTAATATTTTATAAGTTTAGTTTAATTAAGGCTTGTTTAATATATTAAAATTATTAAAAATATAAAGTGCGATTTTTTTTATTTTTTTTTGATTTTAGCACTTAAAAATTAAACAATAAGGCTTTTATTTTTAATATTAAAAACGTTATCGATTTTTTTTTTTAATATTTCGATAAATTAATAGTTAAGGCTTATAAAAAAATAATTATTAATATAAATAACTATAAAAGTTTTTAATTAAATATTGTAGAAAATAAAAATATTATTAATTAATAAACTAAACTTTAAATTATTAAATAATTTAAAGAGTTTAATTTATTATTATTTAAAGGCTTGTTTTAATTTATATAATGATTATAAAATTTATAGTATTTAAAGGGTTTTTACGTTATAACTATAAAATATTGCTAGCTTTAAAAAGTCTAGGTTTTTTAAAAGCTTTAATAAATATTTAAAAAATAATATATAAATAAGTTTAATAAGGTCGCTGTTAAAAAAAGTTTTTATAAAATTAATTTGCTTAATTTTTTAATTGTTAATAATAGCAAGAGCTAATAATATTTATTATATTAAAAGTATTATTATAGTAGCGAAAATATTATAATAATTTATTTTAAATTTTTATTTAAAGCTTTTAATAATAAATTTAAATTTAAATTTAATTATTTAGCTTAATTTATTTAGTTTTTGTTTTAATATAAAACAATTATTAATAAGTTTTTTTAGTGCGTGCTTTTAAAAAATAAATTTTAAAGCATTTAATTTAAATAATTAAATAAGTTTAGCTTTATTATTTTTTAGTTAATTTTTAGCTTTAAATGTTTTTAAGGCTTATAAAAAAATTTTAAGCTTTTTTAAAACAGCTATTATAATATAAATAATTTTTTAAACCGTGTAATTTATATAAATTAAGTTATTATTTATAAAAATATTAATTTTTATAAAATTTTTAAAGTTTATATTTAAAAGTAAATTATTAATTTATTAATATTAATTTTTAAATTTTTATAATAATTAAAATAATTTTATTATAATATTAAGTTTATTTTATTATTTTAATAATAAATTTATTTTTTTTAAGTTTAATAGTTTAATAAAATTATTATTAATAATAAAAAAAAAATTATTTTAATTACTTTATATTTTTATTAATAATTAATATTAAATATTTTTATTAAAGTTTTTTAGTTTTTTTATTTTTGCGGCCTCGGTAATAAAAATAATTTTAATTATAAACTTTTTTAATAGCTTAATTATAATAGTTTATATAATTATTCGGCAGCTTTTAATATATATTAAATAAGTTTTACAGTTAATTATTAATATTATTTACTTAAGTTTAGCGCGTTTTATTAGCTTATAAAATTTAATGCGGAATTTTAAAGTAATAATAACTATATAAAAAGTTTTAGCAATAATATAACAAGTAAAATATAATTAATAAAAAATAAATTTAAGCTTTAATATATTTTATAATGTTTAATATAAAATAATATTTTTATTTATAATTACGGTATAATTAATTAAGTTAATTATAAAAAATAAAAAGTAATATTAAAAATATAGCAATAGTTTTAAGTTTTAAATAATAGTTTAAAATTAATTAAAAATTATTTAAATAAATTTTTTTATTAAGTTATTTTATTTATAAGTATTAAAGTTAAACTTGCTAAAAATAATATTTTTTAAAATAAGCTAGCTTTAAAATAATTTATTAACGACTTTAAGTTTTTTATTATAATAAAAATAAACAAGGTATTTTTTATAGCGATTTTTTAAAACCTTAAAAATATTTTTAACAGCAGTAAATATAATACTAGCTTTTTTATTTTTAAATATTTTAATTTAGCAATAATAAATAATTTTATTAACTAAAATTAATATATAAAGCTTTTAATTAATAAAAAATAATTAAAAAATAAAAATATTACTTATTATAATATTTAAAACTTATTTAAAATAATTAATTTTTTTAAAAATATAACGCTTAATAATTTTGTTTAGCGCGTATTTTTTATAATAAAAGTTTTTTTTGTTAATAAAATTAAAAATTAATAATTTTTTAATAATTTAAACGGTTTTTTTTAATAAAAAAAAATTTATATAATTTAGTTTTTAATATTATAATATAGTTAATTTTATAAATTTAATAAATTAATTAATAAATTAATTTAATAATAGCTATTATTAATTATTATTAAAAGTTTTTTAAGGTTAAATTTTTTTATAAAGATTTTTTTTTTAATATTAATTAATAAATTTTTAAGTTTATTTTTATTTTATAAAATATATAATTTAAAAATTATATAATTAATAATAATATTTAATAAAAACTTTATTATAATTTTTAATGCTTGTTTTTTTAATATAAAATAAAACTTTATATTTTTAAATTTTAAAATAACAATAAAAATATTTTTATTATTATATAGTTTTAAGTTTTTTATAGTGCTTTAAAATTTAAAGTATAAAGTTTTTAATATTATATTAATATTAAATTTTAAAATATATAATATATTTTAAAAAGTAATTATTTTAAAAATATTATTATTATTAGATTTTTTTTATAATATAAATAAAGTATTATAGTATTTTTTTTTAAAAACTATAAAAAACTATTATTAATATTAATAATAAAGTTTAATCGCTTAAGTTTTTTATAAATAATATAATTACTTTTGCTGTTAAAAATATTATAAATATTTTTAATATTATATATTTAAAAGCTATTAATAAGCTTATTTTTTTTTTTTTAATAAAGTAAGTAAAAAATATATATTTTATTAATAAGTTTTTTAAAAAATTATTAATTATTTAAAAAATAATGTTATAAAAGTTAATATTATTAATATTATTATATAATTTTTTTTTTATAAAAAACTTAGTAAAGTTTTTTTTATTATTATTATTTTTAGCTTTATTTAAATTTTTATTATTTTTTTTATTATTACTTTTAAAGTTTTTATTATTAGTTTAATTAATTTAATTATTAAGCTTTTAAAAAAAATTACTAAAAAGCTTAAAGTAATAATAAGTGTTTTATAAAACGTTTATTATAAAAAATTTTATTATAAACTTAATATTTTAATTATTAAGTTTAATTAAATATATAATTTATTATATTTAGTTTATTTATTTTAAGTAAATATTTTTTAGTGCGCAAAAATAATTATTATATTAATTAATTATATTAATTTAAATATTTTTTTTTTAAAGTTATAAAACTATAAAATAAAATTAAATATTTAGCTTACTAAATTAATTTATTTTAAAAAGTTTTAAAGCGTAAAATTTATAATATAAAAAATTTTTAATAATATTATCGTTTAATTTATAAAGCTTTTATAAAAGCTTAAAAGTTTTTATAAAATTATTTAAGTAAATAATATTGCCGTAAAAAATTTTTATAAAGTTTTTTTAAATAAAAAATAATATTATAGCTTGTTTATTATTTTATTAATAGTTAATAAAATTAAAATTAATAATAAACTAAAAAAAAAAAAAGTTTTAAATATAATATTTAAGGTTTAAATCTAAAGGTTATAGTTATTTAAACCGGTTAATTTTTAAAATTTAAAAAAAATATATACTTTTTTAATAAGTTTATAAATAATTATTTTAATAATAATATTAAAGTTATTATATTAAACTTGTTTTATAAACAACTTTTATAAAAAATTAAATATATAATTAATTTTTATTATTAATATAAATTATAAAGCAAGATTTTATTTTAATAATAATAATTTTTATAACAATTATAATATATTAATATTTTATTATATAAGCTATTAAATATTTTAAATTAATTTATTTAAAATAAACTATTATATTTTTTAATAATAATATTTAATAATATATTAATTATTAAACTAATTATTAAAGTTTATTTTAGTAACATTAGCGTTAATATTTATAATAATTATTTAAAGCCGATAATAATACCGAAAAAAGTTTAAAAAAGTATATAAAAGCTAACAATAAGGTTATAACAGCCGGTAATATAAATATAATACTTAATTATCGATAATATAACAAGCTATAAAAAAATATTAAACTATAAAAAAACTTTAAGCTTATAATTTATTAAAAATAAGTTTGCAATAATAAGTTATATAAATATTATTATATAAAATAATATTTAATAAATTATAATAAAATATAAAATTATTTATAAAAGTTTAAATTATTAAATAAATATATAAAAAATAATTAAATATATTAATTAACTTAATAAAAAAAAATTTTAGCTATATAAATATAAACATTTATAAAGTTATTTATATTTATAAGTGCGCTATAAAAAATAAATTATAATAAAAATTTTTTTTTAAAAAATTTTTATAATAAATATAATTATTAATATATTTTTTTTAAAATAATAAACATAAAATAGTTTTTATTAAAATAATATTTATTTAAAATAAATATAAAATAAGCTTTATTAAAATATATTTTATTTAAAATAATATAGCCGCTAAAATTTATTAAATATATTAATTAAAAAATTTACGCTAATAAAATATATAATAATAAATTAGTTTATATATATTAATTAATAACTTTAAAATAACCTTTATTAAAGTAGCGTACGTTATTTATTAATAAAATAGCATTAATAAAATAGTTTTTATTAAAATAGCGCATATATTATTTTTTATAAAATAAACTATATAATTAATTAATACACTATATTATATTTTATATTTTATTAATTAATAATATATATACTTTTATAATATTTTTAATTAATTAGTTAATTTTAATAATAAATATTAATTTTATTAACTTTTTATATATTTTAAATAAATTAAAATTTAATAAAAATATATTTTATTTATTAATAATATTTAAAGTTTTTTATAATTATAATAATTTTTATATTATTACCGAGAATAATTATAAATTTTAAAACTAAAAAGTTTATTTTTTTAAATAAGTTTTTTAATTATTATATTTTTTTAATAGCTTTAATAAAAACTATATATTTAATTTTTAAAATAAATAAAATAATTAAACTAGCTTTTTTTAATTTTTAATTAATAGCGCTACTAGTTATTATAATTATATAAGCTTAAATAAATTTAATTATTATTAAATATTTAATATAATTATTATTACTTATTAATAATAAATAATAATTTATAAGTTTAATATTATTAAAGCGAAAATATATTATTAAATTTTTAATACTTTAAAAATATTTAAAAAAACTTATAGTTATTAAAAAATAATTTTTATAAAAACTTTAAAATTTTATAATAAATTATTAGTAAAAAATAATAATATTAAGTTTAAAAATTATTATAAAATAATTAATAATATTAATTATTATTTAATAATATTAATAATTATTATAATTTAATAATTAATTAAAATCTTTTATTTTTATTATAAAACGTTAAATAAAAACTTTAATAAACTTAATATTTTATAAATTTAATTTAATTAAAGCTTATTTAATATATTAAAACTATTAAAAATATAAAATATAATTTTTTTAATTTTTTTTAATTTTAATACTTAAAAACTAAACAATAAAATTTTTATTTTTAATGCTAAAAACGTTATTAATTTTTTTTAATATTTTAATAAACTAATAATTAAAGTTTATAAAAAACAATTATTAATATAAATAATTATAAAAATCTTTAATTAAATATTATAAAAAATAAAAATATTATTAATTAATAAATTAAATTTTAAATTATTAAATAGCTTAAAAAATTTAATTTATTATTATTTAAAAGCTTATTTTAATTTATATAATAATTATAAAATTTATAATACTTAAAAAGTTTTTATATTATAATTATAAAATATTACTAGCTTTAAAAAGTCTAGGTTTTTTAAAAGCTTTAATAAATATTTAAAAAATAATATATAAATAAATTTAATAAAGTTGCCGTTAAAAAAAACTTTTATAAAATTAATTTATTTAATTTTTTAATTATTAATAATAATAAAAGCTAATAATATTTATTATATTAAAAATATTATTATAATAATAAAAATATTATAATAATTTATTTTAAATTTTTATTTAAAGCTTTTAATAATAAACTTAAATTTAAACTTAATTATTTAGCTTAATTTATTTAACTTTTATTTTAATATAAAATAATTATTAATAAATTTTTTTAATGCGTATTTTTAAAAAATAAATTTTAAAACATTTAATTTAAATAATTAAATAAGTTTAGCTTTATTATTTTTTAATTAATTTTTAGCTTTAAATATTTTTAAAGCTTATAAAAAAATTTTAAGTTTTTTTAAAGCAGCTATTATAATATAAATAATTTTTTAAACTATATAATTTATATAAATTAAATTATTATTTATAAAAATATTAATTTTTATAAAATTTTTAAAGTTTATATTTAAAAATAAATTATTAATTTATTAATATTAGTTTTTAAATTTTTATAATAATTAAAATAATTTTATTATAATATTAAGTTTATTTTATTGTTTTAATAATAAATTTATTTTTTTTAAGCTTAATAATTTAATAAAATTATTATTAATAATAAAAAAAAAATTATTTTAATCGCTTTATATTTTTATTAATAATTAATGCTAAATATTTTTATTAAAGTTTTTTAGTTTTTTTATTTCTATAGCTTTTATAGTAAAAATAATTTTAATTACAAGCTTTTTTAATAATTTAACTATAATAGTTTATATAATTATTTAGCAGCTTTTAATATATATTAAATAAATTTTGCAGCTAATTATTAATATTATTTACTTAAACTTAGCGCGTTTTATTAGCTTATAAAATTTAATACAAGATTTTAAAATAATAATAACCGTATAAAAAATTTTAATAATAATATAATAAATAAAATATAATTAATAAAAAATAAATTTAAGCTTTAATATATTTTATAATACTTAATATAAAATAATATTTTTATTTATAATTATAGTATAATTAATTAAATTAATTATAAATAATAAAAAATAATATTAAAAATATAATAATAATTTTAAGTTTTAAATAATAATTTAAAATTAATTAAAAATTATTTAAATAAATTTTTTTACTAGGTTATTTTATTTATAAGTATTAAAATTAAACTTATTAAAAATAATATTTTTTAAAATAAGCTAGCTTTAAAATAATTTATTAATAATTTTAAGTTTTTTATTATAATAAAAATAAGCAAAATATTTTTTATAGTAATTTTTTAAAATTTTAAAAATATTTTTAATAGCAGTAAATATAGTGCTAGCTTTTTTATTTTTAAACATTTTAATTTAATAATAATAAATAGTTTTATTAATTAAAATTAATATATAAAGTTTTTAATTAATAAAAAATAGCTAAAAAATAAAAATATTACTTGTTATAACGTTTAAAACTTGTTTAAAATAATTAATTTTTTTAAGAATATAATGCTTAATAGCTTTATTTAGCGCGCATTTTTTATAATAAAAGTTTTTTTTATTAATAAAATTAAAAATTAATAATTTTTTAATAATTTAAGCGGTTTTTTTTAATAAAAAAAAACTTATATAACTTAGTTTTTAATATTATAATATAATTAATTTTATAAGTTTAATAAATTAATTAATAAATTAATTTAATAATAGCTGCTATTAATTATTATTAAAGGTTTTTTTAAAGTTAAATTTTTTTATAAAAATTTTTTTTTTAATATTAATTAATAAGTTTTTAAGTTTATTTTTATTTTATAAAATATATAACTTAAAGACTATATAATTAATAATAATATTTAATAAAAATTTTATTATAGTTTTTAGTGTTTATTTTTTTAATATAAAATAAAACTTTATATTTTTAAATTTTAAAGCAGCAATAAAAATATTTTTATTATTATATAGCTTTAAGTTTTTTATAATGTTTTAAAATTTAAAGTAAAAAGTTCTCGATATTATATTAATATTAAATTTTAAAATATATAATATATTTTAAAAAATAATTATTTTAAAAATATTATTACTGTTAAATTTTTTTTTATAATATAAATAAAATATTATAATATTTTTTTTTAAAAATTATAATAAGCTACCGCTAATATTAACAATAAAATTTAATCGCTTAAGTTTTTTATAAATAATATAGTTGTTTTTACTATTAAAAATATTATAAGTGCTTTTAATATTATATATTTAAAAGCTGTTCGTAAGTTTATTTTTTTTTTTTTAATAAAATAAATAAAAAATATATATTTTATTAAAAAATTTTTTAAAAAATTATTAATTATTTAAAAAATAGCGTTATAAAGATTAATATTATTAATATTATTATATAATTTTTTTTTCGTAAAAAGCTTAATAAGATTTTTTTTATTATTATTTTTTTTAGTTTTATTTAAGTTTTTATTGTTTTTTTTATTATTATTTTTAAAGTTTTTATTATTAGTTTAATTAATTTAATTATTAAACTTTTAAAAAAAGTTATTAAAAAGCTTAAAGTAATAATAAATATTTTATAAAATATTTATTATAAAAAATTTTATTATAAATTTAATATTTTAATTATTAAGTTTAATTAAACGTATAATTTATTATATTTAATTTATTTATTTTAAGTAAATATTTTTTAATGCGTAAAAATAATTATTATATTAATTAATTATATTAATTTAAATATTTTTTTTTAAAATTATAAAATTATAACGTGGTTTATATATAAGCCGATTATTTATATAAGCTAATTATTTTTTATTAAACTTTTATGTTTAATTATTAATAATTTTATAAATATAATTAATATAATTAAAAATTAATTAGATTTTATCTTGTTATTTATTTTTATATTTTTTTTATAAGTTTTTAAGTTATAATTAATATTGTTGTATTGTTTATATTGTTGCGGCCGCGATATACTTGGCTTACTACTATTATAACTTTTTAACGTTTGCGACCGTATTTAATTTTACGCGTTTTTTTAAATAATTAAATTATATATATTTTTTATAGTAAAATTTTTTTTATTTTATAAGCGCTTTTTTTTTTTTTTTTAGCGTTTGTTTAATATTTTATTTGCTTTTTAAAATATTTATATTTTTTTATTTAAAAAAATATATTAATATGTTAACATTTAATTTATTTTTATTAGCTAGTTAATAATTTTAAAAATAAATATTAAAAAATTTTTTTAATATTTAAAAATTTAATTTTTAATAAAAATTAATTAAGTAAATATTTTTTATGTAATTATTAGCGTTTTAAAAACTTAAAGTTTAAAAAAGTCGAAAATATTTAAAATTAATGTCGGCAATTTTAACTGTATATTTAGCTTTAATATTATAGCTTGCGGATTATAAAGTATTAATTTTAACTTTTGAAAACTTTTTAAAATATTTAATTTTATAAAAATTATTATATAAGCTTTTTTAAATACTATAAAAAATTTAGGCTTAATAATATAATTAATATATAATTTAATAAATTTTAATATTTAACGATTATATGTTTACTTTAATAAATTATAAAGCTTAATGTTAAATAATTAAATTAAATATAATAAATATGCAAGCAAAGAAATTATTATAATATTTTTAAACTTATAATAATTTTTAAATTTAGCTAATATATAACTTTTATGCTAGTTTAATATTAATATATAATATATGTTAATATATAATAGTTTAATATATTTATTAAAATATTTTGCTTATTTTAAGCTTATATTATTAATTATTTATTTATTATAACTAATATTAAATATTTAATCGTTTAAAAAGCTAGTGTTTTAATATTAATACTTGAAATAATAAACCTTTTAAAAAATAATAAATAGCAAAATATATAAACCGCGTAAATTAATAAAATAAATTATTATTAATTATTTTTTATTATTAAACTATATTAATTTATGTTTTTTATATTAATTAGTATATATAATAACTATATATAAGTAGATTTAGCTTATTATAAAATTAATTTTGTCGAAGTTTTAAATATTAATATTATTAATATTATATTATAATTTTATACGTAAATAACGCTTAAATTACGCGCTAATTATTTTTAAATTTTCGCATAAAGTTTTTTAATAATTATAAAGCCGCGTATATTATATTTTAAGCTTTAAGTTATAATTAATAAAGCTATAAGCTTAGTGCTTATTAATTAAACTTACGTTATATAAGTCGCAGAAAAAATTAGTTATATTTTTAATAATAGCGTAAGCTAGTAAAAATTTTCGGTTATTTAAATCGAAAATATACTTAAAAAATATATTCTTTTTAATTAAATCAAGATTATATATATTAGCGCAGGTTTTAAATCTAGCAGTATATCTGTTTATTTTATTATATAATATTATAAAAAAAACTTAATAAATTTTAAAAACGCGTTAAATATTAAGTTTTTAAAACAATTAAATAGCTTAAAAAGTTAATTAAATATTAATTTTATTAGTTTTTAAAAATATTGTTTTATTAAAAAATTATTACGCGATAAAATAAAAAAAACGCGTTTTAATAAAAAATAATTAGCTCGCACAAATAATTAGCTCGCATATAAACTATATTAAAATAAAATTAAATATTTAACTTATTAAATTAATTTATTTTAAAAAGTTTTAAAGCGTAAAATTTATAATATAAAAAATTTTTAATAATATTATTATTTAGTTTATAAAACTTTTATAAAAGCTTAAAAGTTTTTATAAAGTTATTTAAGTAAATAATATTATTATAAAAAATTTTTATAAAGTTTTTTTAAATAAAAAATAATATTATAACTTGTTTATTATTTTATTAATAATTAATAAAATTAAAATTAATAATAAACTAAAAAAAAAAAAAAATTTTAAATATAATATTTAAAGCTTAAATTTAAAGGTTATAATTGTTTAAACTAATTAGTTTTTAAAATTTAAAAAAAGTGTATACTTTTTTAATAAGTTTATAAGTGATTATTTTAATAATAATATTAAAGTTATTATATTAAACTTATTTTATAAATAATTTTTATAAAAAATTAAATATATAATTAGCTTTTATTATTAATATAAATTATAAAGTAAAATTTTATTTTAATAATAATAATTTTTATAACAATTATAATATATTAATATTTTATTATATAAGCTATTAAATATTTTAAATTAGTTTATTTAAAATAAATTATTATATTTTTTAATAATAATATTTAATAATATATTAATATAGTTTATATATAAGCCGATTATTTATGCGAGCTAATTATTTTTTATTAAAACACGTTTTTTATTTTATTGCGTAATAATTTTTTAATAAAATAATATTTTTAAAAACTAATAAAGCTAATATTTAATTAACTTTTTAAATTATTTAATTGTTTTAAAAACTTAATATTTAACGCGCTTTTAAAATTTATTAAGTTTTTTTTATAATATTATATAGTAAAATAAACAAATATATTACTAGATTTAAAACCCGCGCTAATATATATAGTCTTAATTTAATTAAAAAAAATATATTTTTTAAATATATTTTTAATTTAAATAACCGAAAATTTTTGCTAGCTTATATTATTATTAAAAATATAGTTAATTTTTTTTGCGACTTATATAACGCAAGCTTAATTAATAAATATTAAGCTTATAGCTTTATTAATTATAACTTAAAGCTTAAAATATAATATACGCAGCTTTATAATTATTAAAAAGCTTTATATAAAAATTTAAAAATAATTAACATATAATTTAAATATTATTTATATATAAAATTATAATATAATATTAATAATATTAATATTTAAAATTTTAATAAAACTAATTTTATAATAAATTAAATTTATTTATATATAATTATTATACGCGCTAATTAATATAAAAAACATAAATTAATATAGCTTAATAATAAAAAATAATTAATAATAATTTATTTTATTAATTCGCGCGGTTTATATATTTTATTGTTTATTATTTTTTAAAAAGTTTATTATTTTAAACATTAATATTAAAACATTAGCTTTTTAAACAATTAAATATTTAATATTAATTATAATAAATAAATAATTAATAATATAAGCTTAAAATAAATAAAATATTTTAATAAATATATTAAGCTGTTATATATTAATATATATTATATATTAATATTAAACTAGTATAAAAATTATATATTAATTAAATTTAAAAATTATTATAAGTTTAAAAATATTATAATAATTTTTTTACTTGCGTACTTATTATATTTAACTTAATTATTTAATATTAAGTTTTATAATTTATTAAAGCAAGCGTACGGTCGCTAAATATTAAAATTTATTAAATTATATATTAATTATATTATTAAGCTTAAATTTTTTATAGCGTTTAAAAAAGCTTATATAGTAATTTTTATAAAATTAAATATTTTAAAAAAATTTTTAAAAGTTAAAATTAATACTTTATAATTTATAAGCTATAATATTAAAGCTAAATATATAGTTAAAGTTGCTAACGCTAATTTTAAATATTTTTAATTTTTTTAAATTTTAAGTTTTTAAAATATTAATAACTGCGTAAAAAACGTTTGCTTAATTAATTTTTATTAAAAATTAAAATTTTAAATATTAAAAAAGTTTTTTAGCATTTATTTTTAAAGCTATTAATTAGCTAATAAAAATAAATTAAGTGTTAGCGCATTAATATATTTTTTTAAACAAAAAAATATAAATATTTTAAAAAATAAATAAAATATTAAATAAACGCTAGAAAAAAAAAAAGCGCTTATAAAATAAAAAAAGTTTTATTATAAAAAATATATATAATTTAATTGCTTAAAAAAACGCGCAGAATTAAATATAATTATAAACGTTAAAAAATTGTAGTAATAATAAGCCGAGTATATCGCGGCCGCAATAATATAAACAATATAACAATATTAGTTATAACTTAAGAACTTATAAAAAAAATATAAAAATAAATAATAAAATAAAATCTAATTAATTTTTAATTATATTAATTATATTTATAAAATTATTAATAATTAAACATAAAAGTTTAATAAAAAATAATTAGCTTGTATAAATAATTAATTTATATATAAACTATATTAATTATTAAACTAGTTATTAAAGTTTATTTTAATAACGTTAATATTAATATTTATAATAATTATTTAAAGTTAATAGCAGTATTAAAAAAAATTTAAAAAAATATATAAAAGCTAATAATAAAGTTATAATAATTAATAATATAAATATAATGCTTAATTATTAGTGGCGTAATAAGCTATAAAAAAATATTAAATTATAAAAAAATTTTAAGTTTATAATTTATTAAAAATAAGTTTATAATAATAAGTTATATAAATATTATTATATAAAACAATATTTAATAAACTATAATAAAATATAAAATTATTTATAAAAGTTTAAGTTATTAAATAAATATATAAAAAATAATTAAATATATTAATTAATTTAATAAAAAAAAAATTTTAATTATATAAATGCAAGCATTTATAAAGTTATTTATATTTATAAATATATTATAAAAAATAAATTATAGTAAAAATTTTTTTTTAAAAAATTTTTATAATAAATATAACTACCGGTATATTTTTTTTAAAACAATAAGCGTAGAATAGTTTTTATTAAAATAGTGCTTATTTAAAGTAAACATAAAGTAAATTTTACTAAAGTATATTTTATTTAAAATAATATAATTATTAAAGTTTATTAAGTGCGCTAATTAAAAAGTTTACGTTAATAAAATATATAATAATAAGTTAATTTATATATATTAATTAATAACTTTAAAGTAACTTTTATTAAAATAGCGTATGTTATTTTTTAATAAAGTAGCACCGACAAAATAGCTTTTATTAAAATAATATATATATTATTTTTTATAAAATAAACTATATAGTTAATTTATATATTATACTATACTTTATATTTTATTAAGTAGTGGTGCATATATTTTTATAACACTTTTAATTAATTAATTAATTTTAATATTATTATATTGTTTATATTATCGCAAGCGTAATATATTTAGTTTATTATTATTATAATTTTTTAATATTTATAATTATATTTAGTTTTATATATTTTTTTAAATAATTAAATTATATATATTTTTTATAACAAGATTTTTTTTATTTTATAAACGCTTTTTTTTATTTTTTTAGCGCTTGCTTAATATTTTATTTATTTTTTAAAATATTTATATTTTTTTTATTTAAAAAAATATATTAATACGCTAACATTTAATTTACTTTTATTAACTAGTTAATAGTTTTAAAAATAAGTGCTAAAAAGTTTTTTTAATACTTAAAAATTTAATTTTTAATAAAAATTAATTAAGCAAACGTTTTTTATATAATTATTAACGTTTTAAAAACCTAAAGTTTAAAAAAGTTAAAAATATTTAAAATTAACGTCGGCAATTTTAATTATATATTTAGCTTTAATATTATAGCTTATAAATTATAAAGTATTAATTTTAACCCTCGAAAACTTTTTAAAATATTTAATTTTATAAAAGTTATTATATAAGCTTTTTTAAACGCTATAAAAAACTTAAGCTTAATAATATAATTAATATATAATTTAATAAATTTTAATATTTAATAATTATAT
>MU389906.1:0-16476 GCA_022578765.1 Xylaria sp. FL0933
TAAAAATTATATAATATAAAAAAATAATATTAAAAAATATAAAAATAAAATTTATTTTTATTATAATATATTTAAATAATTTTATAGCAGCTAAAATTATTTATAATAATAGTTTAATATAAAAAATATAATTATTTAATTATAATTTTTTTATAAAAAAACTAAAGGTTATATAATATTATAATTATTATAAGTTTAAATATATTATAAAATTTTATTAAAAAAACGTTAAATATAAATATTACGCTATTTTTAAACATTAAAAAAATATTTTATAAAAAAAATAAAAGCTAAAAAAATAAACTATAATAATAATTATATAATATAAAATAAATTATATTAAAAAAAAAACAAAAGTTATATATATATTATAATTTAAAAACTTTTAAAATATAAAAAAATTAGCAGTTATTAATAAAATAACTTTAAATAATAAAATATTAATATTTTTAATTTTAATTTTTATAAAACTTAATAATATAAAATCTTTAATAAAAAAATAATAAACTAATAATATAAATAAAAATATTTTTTATTTATATAATAATTTATAATATAATATTTTAAAATATTAAAAAATAATATAATAAAAATTTTATAAAAAAATAATTTTAATTATTTAATAATATAAAAACTTTTATTTAATAAATATAATAATATTTACTATTTAAAGACTTATAAGTATTATTTAGTATAGTCGGCTAAAAAAATTATATTATATATAAATAAAAAAATCGCGGCAAAAATTTTAAAATAAAATTTTTAAAAAAATTAAATATATATAATAATAAGCAAAAATAACTTAATAATAATTATATAATTAATTTATTTATTTAATTAAAATAAATTAAAATAGCGCAGTTTATTTTAAATTATTAAAAATAAAAATAAACTAATAAAAAATTATATAATAATAAAAAATTTATAATTTATATTATTTATTATAAAACTTAAAAGTTATTAAAATAAAAACGTAAAAAAGTTTTTTAAATTTATAATAATATAAAATTTAATATTAAATATTTTTTTTAAAAAAATAACTAAAATTTATTAAAACTAAAAAAACTTAATAATAAATTTAATATAAATATTTAATACTTTAGCCGTAATATATTAAAACAATTTAAAATAACCGAAATTTAATTATAAAATTCTTTAAATAATAATAAAATTAAAACTAAGCTTAAAAAAATTTATTTATAAATTAATAAATTAAATATAGCTTTTAATTTATTAATTAAATAGTTAATAAGAATAATGAATAAAATAACGTTTAAAAAAACACTAAAAAAAATTATCGGGCGCTTATTTAATAGTTTTTAATAAGGTGTCGAAATTTTAATTGAAGAATTTCTTCACTTAGTGAGTAATTTACTTAGTGAGTAAATTAATCACTTAGCCTAGCTTTTTTAAGTAATTTCTTCACTTAGCTAGGCTTTTTTAAATAATTTCTTTACTTAATTAAACTTTATTAAATAATTTCTTCACTTAAAAATTAAATTTAATATATAAAAAATAAAAAAAAATATTATTTTATTAGTTATAATTAATATTAATTAATTATATTTTTTAAAATTTATTTTATATTAATATAAAACAGTATTATTTATTTTAAAGTTATAGTTTATATTAATAATAATATAATTTTATTAATAAATTATAAATATAATATATATTTATTTTAATTAATAAACTTTTTAATATAAATTTTTTTAAATAAATAATTAGTTTATTATTAATTAAAATATTTTTAAAATTACTTACTTTAAATATAAATTTAATTATATATAATTATTTTATTAAATTATTTAATTTAATAAAATATATAATATTAAAATATTTTTATTAAAATAAATTTAATATTTAAATTTATTTTAATTAAAACCTTTAAATAATAAAAATATAATTAATAAATATTTAATGATTTAATTAAATAATTTACTTACATTAAACTTTTAATAATTAAATATTAAATTTAAAATAATCGATAATATAATATTATATAATATTATAAAATAATATTATAATATAATCGATAAAATAGTCGGTAAAATAATATAATAAAATAACTAAAAATTTTAATTAATATTTATAATATAAATATTAAATTAAAGTTATAAATACCCCTGTAAAATACTTACTCCACCTTTAAATAACTTTACGAAAAAAAATCGGAAAAATACTAGATTTGTTTTATTTAATAATTAATTACATAGTAAAGCTAGAAACATTTTTATTAATTTTTTAACTAATTTCTTATACGCTAAAATAAAAAAGTGGAGAATAATTTTAGCGTACTTTAGCGTGCACGGCTAAATAAAATAGTTATAAAATTGAAAAAAATATTTTTAGGTTCTTTATTTAATTACTTTTTCAATAAAAAAGGTCCGGTATTTTTCCGATTTTTTTCCGTAGAGTTATTTAAAGGTGGGGAAAGTATATACGCGCTAACTTTATGTAGGGTAGTACCTGCCAAGCCAGGTGACCACATGGTGATTATAACCACATGGTGATAAAACACGTTAACTTATTTAAAAATTCTTATTATTATTTATATATATAATTAAGTTTTTAATTTAATATATATATAAAATAAAACATTTTTATTAAAATAAAATTAATATTAAAATAAAATTAATATTAAAATAAAATTAATATTAAAATAAAATTAATATTAAAATAAAATTAATATTAAAATAATTTTAATAAAAACCTTTAAATATTTAAACACTAGAATTAGTTATAAATAAATAAAAATAAAAATAATGAACTTATTTTAAAAATTAAACATTAAATTTAAAATAATCGGTAAAATAATATAATAAAATAATCGGTAAAATAATATAATAAAAATAAAGCTAATAATAATATTATAATAATAATATTAAATTAAAAAAAAAGTATAGAAATAAAAGTTAAAAAAATATAAAAAACTATATAAGTTAAAAAAAAACAATATTAAAAAAATTATTAATTGTTTTATAAAAATATATATATATATATATTAATAATATTAGTTATTTCTTTAAATTTATTTTTTATATAATAATTAATTATTTTTTCGCTTTAAATTTCTTTTGTTTTTTTTTTACTAGTAATATTTTAGCTATTATATAATTATAATTATATTTATTTAACTTTATTATTTATTTAACTTTTATTATTTTTTTTATTTTTTTATTTAAAAGAAAAAAAATATATAAAATAAAAAAATTTTTTAATAACGAATTTATTTTAAAAGTTATAATTATTTTTAAATAATTTGCTACTTTTTTAAAATATAAAAATAATAAAAAAAACCAAGAAAACTTTAAATTTTTGTTTAATATAAGCTTTAAAATTTATATTTTTTAATATAATTTATTTACTTCGAAATTATTATTTATTAATTTTAATTTTCTTTAAAAAATAAAATATTTTTATATAATATAAATCAAGGTGTCGAAATTTTAAGTGAAGAATTTTTTTACTCAGTGAGTAATTTACTTAGTGAGTAAATTAATCACTTAGCCTAGCCTTTTTAAGTAATTTCTTTACTTAGCTAGGCTTTTTTGAGTAATTTTTTCACTCAATTAAACCTTGTTGAGTAATTTCTTCACTTAATTTAGTGGGGCTGAGTGAAGAAGAGTGAAGAAATTAATCTTTACTTAGAGTAAAATGAGTAAATTCTTCAACTAAAAATAGAAAAAGGGCTAACAAAAATTAGTAAAAATATTTTTTATATACTACGAAAAAAACGCTATTTAGTGGTATTTTTTCTAGTTTTTTTGGCCTAGTAATTATTTTTTAAATTTTATTTAAACTTTAGGTTTTTTTTTAATAATAAAAAACAAGCTTTTTTAAAATAAAGTTTAAAAAAGAATTATTAAGCTAAAAAAATCGAAAAAAATATCATTAAATAGCGTTTTTTTTGTAGTATATAAAAAGCATTTTTATAAATTTTTATTAGCTTTTTTTCTATTTTTAGTTGAAGAATTTATTTATTTTACTCTAAGTAAAAAGTAATTTCTTCACTCTTACTCTTACTCTTACTCAGCTAACTGAGTAATTTCTTCACTTAAAAAGTGGGGTTAAGTGAAAAAGAGTAAATTAATCACTTAATTACTCAAATTACTTAAAGTAATTCGACACCCTGGCTTTTAATAATAAATTTTACTGCAGTATTATTTTTTTATAATTTTATAAAAATATAATTATATAAAATATTATTTGGCTTTTTAATATTAAATTATTATAATTAAATAAGCTAAATATAATAAATAAAAAATTTACTAATAAAAAAGCGCTTAAACCGAAAAAAAACTTAATAGCAAGCTTAAATTATTAAAATATATATAAATATAGTATATAAAATATTTATTAATACTTAAAAAAAAAATTTAATAAAAAAATTAATATTAACGCGAACTTAATTTTAATATTAATAATTATATATTTATTATTAAAAAATAATAGTTTTAAATTATTAATAAATTTTTTAATAAGCTTAATTATTTATTAACTTGTTAATATTTTAAAATTTTAAAAAAAATAAGCCTAGCTATTTTTTAATTAAAAATGTTTAAAAGCTAAAAATCGACCGACTTATATTATGCCGATTAATTATAAAAGTTTTTAAACGATTTAATATTAAGCTAAATTATAAAATAATTAAAAAATAATATTATATTGTTTAAAAATAATAAATAAAAATAAAAAATAAAATATAATTATATAAATTATATATATTATAAAAGATTTTAATATTAAATAAATTAAATTAATTAAAACTTTAATAAGCAATAATATTTTGCTAGTAATTTTAAAAATTTATTTTTATTATTATTAACTTTTTATAAAAATAACCTTAAATTAGCAGAACTATTATAATAATTAAAACGCTAGTTAAAAACAGCTAGTAAAAATAAATTTAATAATATATACTTAAAAAATAATTTACTTAAAAATATATAAATATTATATTAATTAAAGCAAAAAAATATAAATATAAGCGTTATCGCGAGAATTTATATTATTGCGTTAAAAAATAATATAATAAATTTAAATAAAAGCTTAAGGCAAAATAATAAAATAATATTTTAATAAAATATAAAGATGTTTTTAGCGCTTCCGCGGATTAAAAGCCTGTGGTGCAGTAAATTAAAAGCGAATACCCGAGGTGATTTTTTGTTTTACTAAAAAATATTTTATTTTAAATTTTATGCGGATTAATTTTTAAAACAAAATTATTTTTTTTAAAAAAAAAGTAGTTATAAATAATTAATTTAACTAAATAACTTAACAGTTTATTTTTATTAAATAACTTATGCTATTAATATAGCTATTAAATTAATTATACCCGCATAAAAAAACATATATTAATTTTATATTTAAAAATTTTTTTTTTTTAATTCTACGATTAATATATATTTGGTATTTTAATTAAGAGCATTGCTTTTAAAAAAAAGCCTAGCCGTGATAAGCGGCAGCAAGAGCAACAAGGGCGGCATGTAATAATAGCGGCAAAAAAACAAGCAAAAATCTTGTTTAAGTTTTTTAAACTATTTATAATATTAGCAATATTTAATTAAAGCTTATAAAAAGTTATAAAAAATGTTTATATAAAAAACTTAAAGCGTAAAAACGTTTTAATAAAAAAATTAAAAATAATATTTGCGCACACGTTAATTAAATAAACAATAAATATTATTTACGTAAAATATATATATATTATATATATATACTTTATAAAATAATAATAAAAAATAGCTTATTATAATAATTTTAATTATTAATAAAAAAAATAAGTTAATAAAAAATTATATTTAAAGAGCGCGCGCAAACATAAAGCGTAAATATATTAAAAACGACTTATAAAAAAAAAAAAAAAAGTAAAGCTTTAATAAGTTAAAATAAGTATATATTTAAATATATACTGCGTAAAAAAGCGAAGCAGCATATAATATATAATTATGCGCGGTTATTAAAGCAATAAACAATAATAATATTTATAAGCGCTTTTATATAATAATAAATATTAAAATATTAAGTATAATATATATAAATAAATAAAACAAAAATATATTAATTAATTATTTAAGCCAGAGTGTCGAATTAGTTTAACTAAAATGATTAAATAAGTAATTAAATTAGTTTTAATTAAAAAATCCACTTTTTTAAGTGATTAATTTAGTTAAAAAAAACATTTAAGTGATTAATTTAGTTAAGGGGGGTGGCTAAGAGTGACTAAAAGTGACTAATTTAGTTATTTTAGTTTAACTAAAGATTAAATTAATCACTTTTAATCACTCAGCTTTTTTTTTTTAATGATTAATTTAATCACCTAAGCTTTTTTAAGTGACTAATTAATTAAAAAAGGCTAGCTTAAGTGAATAATTTAATTAATAACTAAATTAATCACTTAAAATTTAAAAACCTTAATTTAAGCTATTAAATATAATATATATTATTTAATTATTATATAAAGCGTTTTATTTTTTTTATATTTAAAATATAAAAATAAAGTAAATAAAAAAAACGTTTTTAAAGTTATAATATAAATAATAAAGTTAAAAAATTATATAAACTAAAATTAAAAACAGCTAGTTAATTAATAATTAACTACTTAAAGAATATATTATAAAGCGTTTTATTTATATAAAAAATGTATTTAATTAAAAAAAGCGCTTATTAATATAAGTGGAAAGCGCACTTAAAAAAATAATTTAGTTTACTTAAGTATAACTTTTAAAAAGCGCTAAAAATTATTTATAAGTGCGCTTTTAATTTAACGCATAAAGCGTTTATATAAAAAAGAAAATTTGCAATAAATAGTTTAAAATAATAAAACTTTTAATTAACGCTTTTAATAAGTTTTTAAGAGCGTACTATTAAAAGCGCTGGTTTAATTTTATATTATAAGCTATTTAATTAAATTAGTTTTAATAAAAAATTTTTAGCGTTATTTATAAAAATCTTAAGCGTTATATATTTTAGTTTTTAATTATTAAAAAATAATAAATATTTTTAATAATTATTAATAAATATATTATAATAATTAAAAAAGTTTTTACCGATATTTATATTATATTTTATATTTATAATTAATATTAATATATTTAATATAATTTTTTTATATATATAAAAATACGCTTAAAGCGCTATATTAATAGTTTAAACTATTTTTTTATTATATTTAGCTATTTATATAAGCGTAAACTTAATAATTTTTTTCGCACATAAATATTTTATAATTTTAATAACTAATATTATATTAATTAAAATATATATATTTACTTTTATATTAAATAAAGATTTTATAATTAACGTAAGTTTATTATTTATTATAATATAATTTATAAATAAAAAGTTTTCGTTTAAAAGTTTTTTTAAAAAATTAAATAAAATTTATTTATATTATTTTATTTTTAAAGCTAATATATTTATTTACTTAAAATAAAAAGCTATTTTTTAAGCGCTATTTTTTAGTTAATTTTTATATTTTAAATAATTTTTTTTAATAGTTTTAGTAATAATTAAACTAATATATACTTTTTTATATTTTTTATATTTATTTTTATATAAATATATATTATTTTAATATTTAATTTTATAGTAAATAAAATATTATTTACTTATAATTAATTTTTAAGCCTACTTAAAATTAAATTTAAAATATAATTTATATTTATTATTAATAATTTTTAAAGCTTAAATATTATAATAACCGACCGGTTAATTATTATTAAATATATTAAAGCTTTTTTTAAACTTATAACTTATGTTTTTATTTTTATTTTTATTTTTAAACTACGATTTTAAAGCCGAAATATTAGCAAGCTTAAGATTTTTTTTTTTTTTAGCCGCAAAAAAAATTCTTTTATTACTAATAATTATATATTTATATATAACTATAAAACGTTATAAAGTCGACTTTAAAATTATTAGTTTTTTTTATATTTATTTTATTTAAATATTTAAATAATTTATTTTATATATTTTATTTAAATTTTTTTAAGTTAATATAAGCTTAACTTATTTATTAATAAATTTATTATTAGCTTTTATTTTTAAGTTTTTATATTAAATATAAATAGTTTTATATTTATTAAAATTATAATATTATTTAAAAAATAGTTTAAAATTTTTTAAATTATAATATATATTAAGTTATTATAATTAAATATAATAAAAAATATAAAATTTTTTAAAATAATATTATTTATATATTTTATAATATTAAAAATTTTATTATTATTATTAATAAAATAATTATTATTTTTATTTAATTTATTTTTTAATAATATATATTAATATTTAAATTTAACTTTAGTTTTATTTTTAATTAATTTATTATTAATAATAATAAAAAAATGCTCGGTTTTTATTAAACAATAAAATGTTTTTTTAATAAAAATAAATTTAAAAATATTTTCACGTTTAAAATTTTTTTTTAGTTTTTTTAGTTTTTTTTTATTTAAAGCTAATTTTTTTTTATTATTTTTTAACTATTATATTTTATATATTTAATAAAATAGCTTATTTTTAATAATAATAAAAGCTTTTTTATTTATATATATTTTAGCTTTAAATTTTATAACATTATTTTTATATTTTTTAAAGTTTATATAAATATTAATTAATTTAACTTTAAACAAGTTATATTTTTTTAAAAATTTATTATAATATTTATATAAAAAATTTATATTATTAATATAATTTAATTAAGCTTTATTTATTTTAAAATTTATTTTATTAAATATTATAAAAAAAATATTTATAGCTTAAATTTTTTAAATATAGCTTCGATGTTTTTTTTTATAAAAGCAATAAATTATATTACGTTTAAAATATTATTATAGTTTAGTTATTAATTTTTAGCAGCTTTAAAAAAAACTTTAAAATATATTATTAAACTTTTATTTTAAGTAAAAATATAAGCTATAGCTTGTTTTTTTATTTATTTTTAAATATAGTTATATTTATTTTAATATTTTTTTTTAAATTTTTAACGTAAATTTTAAGCTTGCATACGTAAATTTTAAAAAATTAATAAAAGTTTTTATTAAATTTTTTCTGCTTATTATTTAAGCTTATATTAAAACGTTCGATAATATTTATAACGTTTTATTAAGCGTTAAAAAAATTTTTATAAAAAAAATAATATTTTATATTTTTTTTATTTTTTTTATAAAAGTTTAATTTAAATAAATCTTTATTAATAAAATAAACTTGCTTTAAAACTATTTTTATAATATTTTTATCGCGTGCTACCTTTTATTTTATAATTATTATAGTTAATTAATATTTAAAGTTATAAATTAAACAAATTAATATTTTTTTAAATAAATATAAAATAAAAAAAATAATTTATTATTATAGCTATAATATAAACTAAGGTGTCGAATTAGTCTGACTATATTAACTAATTGAGTAATTAAATTAGTCTTAGTCAAAAAATCCACTTTTTTGAGTGATTAATTTAGTCAAAAAAAACATTTGAGTGACTAATTTAGTCAAAGGGGGTAACTAAGACTAAAACTAAGACTAATTTAGTCACTCTTAGTCTGACTAAAATGACTAAAAAAATAGGTAATAAATACGAAAAAGGCTAGTAAAAATCGGTAAAAATACTTTTTATATACATTAAAAAAAACGCTATTTAATGGTATATTCTTGGATTTTTTAGACCTACTAGTTATTTTTTAAACTTTATTTGAAAAAAGCTTGTTTTTTTTTAGTAAAAAAAAAGCTAAAGTTTAAATAAATTTTAAAGAATAACCACTAAGCCAAGAAAATCGAAAGATATACCATTAAATAGCGTTTTTTTCAATATATATAAAAAGTATTTTTACCGATTTTTACTAGCCTTTTTCGTATTTATTACCTATTTTTTTAGTCATTTTAGTCAGACTAATGACTAAATTAATCACTCTTAGTCACTCAGCCTTTTTTTTTAAGTGACTAATTTAGTCACCTAAGCTTTTTTAAGTGACTAATTTAGTCAAAAAGGGCTAGCTTGAGTGAATAATTTAGTTAGTGACTAAATTAATCACTGAGTGAC
Organism: Xylaria sp. FL0933; assembly: GCA_022578765.1. Classification (NCBI taxonomy): domain Eukaryota; kingdom Fungi; phylum Ascomycota; class Sordariomycetes; order Xylariales; family Xylariaceae; genus Xylaria; species Xylaria sp. FL0933. The sequence continues at coordinate 10,043 of MU389906.1, forward strand.
TAAATTAGTCACTTAAAATTTAAAAACTTTAATATAAACAATATAATTTAAAGCTTAATTATAGTTTTATATTAAAAGAAAATAAACTACTTAAAAAAAAAAAAAGCTAGCTTGTGTGTTTTTTACCGCTTAATATATATAAATTAAATAAGCCACGCGATAGCGTTATTATTAATACTACTTTTATTAATTGCGCGCGGGCTATATAGCGCGCTTAACGCCACAAGGCTTAAATATATACTTTAACAAGCTAAAAGTTATATATTAAGCCACATGTAGCTTCAAGCTATTATATATATATAAACACCGCGCTATTTTATAATAATATAATAAATTATTTAATAATAATAAAATTAAAAAATAATAAATATTTTTAATTTAATTTTAAATATAATTATAAAAATATTTTATTTAATTAATATTTATATTAATTATTGTTTAAAAAATTTATAATTTAATTTAATAATAAAAAATTATTATAATTTTAAAATATAAAATAAATTTTATTATTATTATTAAATAACCTGCTGTGCTGCTGCGAGGCAGCGCGGTTTTTTTATGCGTATATATTTATAAGTAAAACTATATAAAAGCTAAATAAAAACTTTATGCTGCGTGTTATTTATTACTTAAATATTTTTTGTTTTTATAAAAGCTGGTTTTTATTGTTTAATTAACCGGTAAAAAATAAAATAAAGTTAAAATAAAAGAAATTTTTTTAAAGGTTTTTATAGCTTTTGTTTTTAAAGAAATCGCAGCAAGTTTGCTGCTTTATTTAGGTATACTTTTAGTAAAGTTTTTTTGACTTTGCTGCGGTATTTTTTTTTTTTTTTTTTTTTTTTTTTTAGTTTTTTTTTTTTTGCTGCTTTATTATATATAGCTATTTTACTAGTATTTATTAGCTACTTTATAATAAAGTCTGCGGTTTTAAGGTTTTTTGTAATAATTTTTAGATTTTTATTATTTAGCAGCAAAATATTTGCTAAGTTTTTAATTAAAATATTTTTTTTTTTTTTTAAAGTTTATATTTAAAAATAATATATTAAAACGTTTTTTTTTTTTTTGCGCACTTATAAAGCAAAATAAAAAACTTAAAAACTTTTTTTTTATATAAAAATATTTTTAATTTTATTTTTTTAGTGCAGATTTAAATAGTTAGCGCTGCCTCGTGCTTTAATAAGCTTTTATATTTTTTAAATATATTATTTCTGCTAAACTTTTGCTTGGCTAAAATTAAATAGTTATGCTTTATTTTAGTACGGCGTTAATAGTTTTTTTATTTTTTTTAAAGTGCTTTTTTAAGCTTTTATTTTTTTGATTATTTTTTTTATTAATAGTTTAGTTTTATAAAGTTGCTATTAATAAAAGCTATTTTTTTTTTAAAAGCCTACTTTTAGTTTAAGCTTTAATTTTTTTTTTTTTTGCTGCTTGCAGCATTATTTTTATTTTATTAATAGCTTTATTAATAACTTTGCTATAGATTATATTATATAACCGACTTTTATTTATTATAGCTTTACTGTTAAAATATAAGTTTATTAATAAAACTTTTAGCTTAGTTTTTAAATATTTTATAAAAGTAGTTTTAAAAGCGCCAGCTATTTATTTAAAGTATTTATTTTAAGTGGCTGCTAAAGTGCTAATAATATTTTATATTTTATTTTTTTTAAAAAGTTTATATTATATTATTACGCTATATATTAACGTGCTATAAATTATTATTAAATAAACTTGTTTTACTTTAAATATATTATTGCTTTATATTAAGTTTTATAGTTTAATTATTATATATATTTAAATATTAAGTTTTTTTTTAAGTTTAATTAAATATTTTTTTTATTTTATATTTTTATTAAATTATACGTTTAAAAACTTTATATTATCGACTAATTTAATTATAGCGCTAAAAAAGCGAACTATTTATATAAGCGCTGCTTTGCTGCTAAAAAAATATATTAGTTTATTTTTTTAAAGCGTAAATTTTATACTATGCTTTACGGCCTAGCTTTCGTATATTTTTTATACTATTTTTAGCACTTTATAGTTTTAGTTAACGTTTAAATCTACTATTAAAAAATTAATATTATTAGTAAAGCTAGCTATAATTAGCTTTTTATGCGCTGTAAGGTTTTTATAAAACGTTAAAATATATAAAAAAAAAAAAAAAAAAAAATAAAAAACTTTTAAAGCATTTTTATTTTTAAGGCTATTAATTATAACGTTTTTTTATTAAAATAAAATTATATTAATTTATTTAAAATAAATAAATAAATTTATGCTATAACTTATAAAAAAAAACTTTTTTATTAAAAAATATAAATTATTTATTTTTTATTAATTATATTAAAAGTTTTTATAATATTTAATTATAGTAAAAATATAATGCTTTTTTTATTTATAATTATTTTAGCTGTTTTAACTATTAGTTTTATAGCTATGTTTATAAACCTATACTTTTTATTGCTTATTTAATTATTTAATAATAAGCTTTTATTTTTAGCTATTTTTGCTATACGGCAGCACAGCTTTTTTTTAAAGATTTTATTTATTATATTAATAAACGTAATTAATTTTTATTTTCTGGCTGTTTTTTTAACTTTTTTTAACTTGCTTAGTTTAAAAATTATTATTACTTTTATTTTTTTAAACTTTATTAAATAATACTTTAATAAAAAACTAGCTGCGTATAATATAACTATTTTTTTTGCTAAAGCAAGTCTGCAAGCTTTAAAAAATTTATTAAATAATAAATTTTTTTTTAAAGCTTTTTAAAAAGCTAACGTTTAAATTAATACTGTTATATTTTTTTCGCTTATAAATATATTTATTTTAAATTTTTAATAGTTATTATATATTAGTTTTTTAGTTAATATATCGGTTAAGTTTATAAATAATATTAAAAAAAAATATTTTATTAATAAAATTATTTTATTTTTAAAAATAATTACGCTTGCTAGTTTATTTTTTATTTTATTTAATAATAAAATTGTTATTATTTTAAAGGCTAGTTTATATATTAATTTAATTTATTTAGCTAAATTTTAAAATATTTTTAAATTTTTTAAAGCTTTCGCGAGTGCTTTTTTTTAGTTATATTTTTAAGCTTTAATTACTTTATTAATAAGCGCTTATTTTTTTTTTTAAGTTTAAGCTATATTATTATAGTTTTATTAGTTTAAAACTTTTTATAAGCTTGTTTTGCTTTTTTTTTTATTTTTTTAACTTTTATAAATTATTAAGCAAGTATTTAATAGTTTTTATTTAACGTTTTTTTAAGCGCTGTTTTATTTATTACTTTTATAAGTTGTTTAATTAATTAGTTAAAAACTATATTTAGCTTATTAATTATGCGCAGAATATTTATATTTATAATAATTACTGTTGTCTCGGCTGCTATTTTTTTTTTATTTAGCTTTAGCTAGTTTTATTTTTTTATTTTACGGCTATAACTTTTTAAATTTATATTTATATTAATAATTATTTAAATAATTTTATAATTAAAGCTTAACTATTTAAAGTTTTTTTAATATATTATTACTAAGTTATTAATAATTTATATTAAGTTTATTATTAAGTTTTTTTATTTTTAATAAGTTTTAGTTATTTTATTTTATAAAATAATTAACGTTAAATTTTAGCTTGCTATAAATTTTAAGAATTTTTTAGCTCTTTAGCTCTTGCGACTTTTTAAGTTTTATAAAAAATAATATAAGTTAAAGTTTTTTATAAGTATATATTATTTAATTAACCGGCTTTTGTTTTTAATAGTTTAAATAAAGCTTTATTATTTTTTTTTTTTTTAGTTCGGCAAATAAATTAATTATATAATTACCGCTTAGTTTTTGCTACTTATTATTACCTTTGCTTAATTTTTTTTGCATTTTTTATTTAATAATTTTATTATTATTTTTTTGTTTATATATAAAGCAGCTTTTTTTTTGTTTAAATTATTTAATATTTATATTTTTTTAAGCAGTATATATTGCTATATTTATTAACTAAAGGTTTTTAAATTGCTAAATAATTAAAGCTATTATTTAATAATACTTTCGTTATATTATTTTTAAAGTTTATTATATTTTAAAAAATAATATTATATTTTATTATATAAACAAAAAAATAGTTTTGCTAGAATTATTTATACGTTATTTTTTTGTTAATAATTTAATACTATTTAATTTAGCAAAAGCCGAGGTTAATAATATTTAAATTTTATTATTTAAAATTGCTTTATTAATTACTGCTGATTTTTTTACGTTTTAAAAGCTTTTAAGTCGCAAAATATATACTGCTTTTATTTTTTATTTTTTTTTTGCTTTTTTTTTATATAACCTATTTTACGCGGTATAATTGCTATTATAGTTAATATATTTTTTTTTAGCCCCTGTTTTTTTAACTAAGCATTTATTTTTATTATTTTTATGCTTTAAAGCTGCGTAGTGGCCGCACTTAATATTTTTTAAGCAAAATTTAACTATATGCTTATATTTATAATAATTAAAATATTAAATAACCTTAAATTTTTTTATAAAAAGCTTACAGTTAAATAGCTAAGTTTTTTATATAAAATTATTATTATATATTATTTTAGCTGTTTATATATTACCGACGTAAACTATAATAGCCGTAAATTTTATTTTTTTATTTTTAAGTATTATTTTTTTATATTGTATAATTTTAAAATATTTATTATATAATATTTTTAATAAGTTTTTATTTATATATATTTTATATATTTATTTTATTAAAATATTTTTTACGATAACTATTATATTTTTATTTTATAGCTTTATTTTATTGTTAAACGCTTTAATAATTTATTTTTTGTTGTTTATATTTTTTAAAACCGCGTTTTTAAATATAATAATAATATTGCTACTATTAAACTTTTTAGCTGCGATTATATTGCTGCTTATTAAAGCCATATTTATAGCTTTAATAATATTTATTAATGTTTTTTTTTTTAAGTCTTTTAATTATTTTTTTATTTTAACCAAGATTTTTTTGGTTTTTTTTATAAGTATTGCTTTATTAATATAATCTAGCTGCGTAGCCGCAGCTACTTAAGCTTAACTTTTTATTAAATTTATTATTACGTTTATAGTTAAAGTTTATTTAATTATTTTTTATATAGCTTTATTAAAGTTATAGTATATAATTAGCTTGTTAAAGTTTGCTTATTTTGCTGTTTTATTAATTATATTAATTTATTTTTTTAAAAAGCGCACTAGCTGTTTTTTTTTCGCGTTTTTTTAAAAAAAAAGTTTTTTTTCCGCTTTATTATTTACTAGTAGCTATAGTATAAGTTTAATTAATTTATTAACTATTTTAAATAAACTTTTATATTTGCTAGCTATATATTTTTTGTTAAGGCGCAGCTAGGTCGCGGTAGCATTAGCAGTAGGTCGCGGTTAATTTTGCGTCGCGTTTTCCATAAATAAGTCGTTAATTACTATTCGCGTATTATTTGCCTCGTTTGCTATTTACGGCATCGATGCGACCTTTGTGCTAGGTGTAAATAATGTTTCTGAATTTAATGGTTATAATTATTTAATAATAGCACTTAAATCCGTGAAATTATAGTTAAATTCTCAAAATCCTCTTTTTATAAAATAAACTTTATTTAAAAAAATAATAAATAATAATAATATTTAATTTTAAAAATTAATAATTTAATTTATAATAATTTATTTTTTATTTTTAAGCTTAACATGGTTTATAAGCGAGCAAGATATTTAAACAGGCAGAATATTTTTTTTATATTTTTATATTTAATTATTAATAACTTTATAACATAGTTTATAAGCGAGTCGCGCATTTAAACAAGTTGCGCACTTTTTATTAAAACGTATTTTTTTTATTTTGTCGCGCAAAATTTTTTTAATAAAATAATATTTGCAAAAACTAATAAAATTAATTTTTAACTAGCTATTTAAGCTTTTTAATCCGGCTAAAAATTTAATATTTAATGCGCTTTTAAAATTTATAATATTTTTGCAAATATTATATATAATAAAATAATAAAATATATTATTAAAAATAAAACCTGCGTTAATATATATAATTTTAATTTAATTAAAAAAAAAGTACTTTTTAAATATATTCTCAATTTTAATAACCGAAAGTTTTCGCCGGCTTACGCTATTATTAAAAATATAGCCGATTATTTTTACGACTTATATAGCGCAAGCTTAATTAGCAAATATTAAGCTTATAATTTTATTAATTATTATTTAAAGCTTAAAATATAATATATACGCTTTTATAATTATTAAAAAACTTTATAAAAAAATTTAAAAATTATTAATATATAGTTTAAACGTTATTTACGTATAAAAATATAATATAATATTTATAATAATAATATTTAAAACTTTAATAAAATTAATTTTATAATAAATTAAATTTATTTATATATAATTATTATATATATT